>CM038143.1:548329225-548507453 GCA_021437245.1 Aegilops speltoides
GGTCAGATACTAGAATATAGTATTTTTATTGGACATCCTCCTCACTATTGAAATTAGGGAAAACTGGATCAGTAAACTATTGCATCTAAGGGAATGATGTTCTCAAGCAAGCTTTAATTGAGGCCCCTGTGTTGGTTCTCCCTGATTTCAGTAAAAGATTTGTGGCGCATCCTGCCAAAACCTAATCCTCCTATTCTCTAGCTAGAGTTGGGCTCCTTAAGAAGATATGATACTTCTACTTTTGACACCCTTTTTTCCTGTCCTTTGCATTCGAGGAATGGGATCTGCCTTGTGGAAACAAAAGCTATTTGTGCTATAAGGGAAGGAAGTCGTGGGCTGAGCCGGAGGTCACTTTTCCCGATCCATCCCGAAGGGTTTTTTCCCTCTCTCGTCCCCACTCTTGCTGCTGACTGTGAAGTAGCGTAAAACCCTCTATCGCGTCATCAAATGGCTCTTTCTGGAATTGACTTTTCACTAGTAGAAAAGGGGGCAACGGTCCAGGCCGGTCCAGCCCATTAGTCCCGGTTCAATCCAGAACCGGGACCAATGGGGGCATCGGACCCGGTTCATGAGCCCCGGGGGCCGGCCGGGCCACGAGGGCCATTGGTCCCGGTTCGTCTGGACCTTTTAGTCCCGGTTGGTGGGATGAACCGGGACCAATGATCCTCGCTCCTGGCCCACCACCATTCGTCCCGGTTAGTAGCACGAACCGGGCCAAAAAACCCTTAGTCGGTTCGTGCGACCAACCGGGACCAATGGTGGTGCCTATATATACCCCCTCGCGCAAGAGCAGAGCACACTGCTCTGTTTTTTCTGGCCGAGGAGGAGAGGGCTTGGTGGTGCTCTAGCTCACCTCATATGCACACAAGGTGTTCGATGGAATGCCCGAGCCACTCTACTTAAGGTTTCTCCTCTCCAAGCTCGACCGCCAAGCTCCATTTTCCTCCATATTTGTCTAGGTTTAGCGGTCCGTCACGCCCCATCCCCGTCTTCAACGTCGTCGATCACCCGCACCAATCTCATCGGCGGCACCACCGTGGTGAGCCTCTTGTTCTTATCTTTTTTCCGAAAGGAAAAATATTCTTATTTGTATGTTTAGATAGATATATACTTTTATAATTTTCTTACTTTTATTATTGCATCTTATATAGTGCGATGGTTTTGGTATCCGCCCCCGTCGGCCCTCGTCCTGTCTATGATTCGGATGTGGTATATATTATCTTTTCATAACTATTGGTTCATTTATTATTTATGACAATTATGCCGACCAACGTGACATAGATTTTATTCATCTAGGAGGTTGTTGAACCGGAAATTCAACCGACCCTATTGTCGAGAGGTTAAATTTAGTTGAAGAAGAAAACAATTTGTTGAAGGAAAAAATTAGAAAAATTGAGGAGGAGAAGATGATATTGGAGTTGCATGTTGCGGATGTCGTCGATGATCACAAGATCAAGATGGATGCAATGCGCTTGAAGATTAGAAAGATTAGAAAATATGCCATTCATACCGAGGCTTGGTATCATTATGTCGTTGGATCAGTTGTTACATTGGTTGCGATTATGATCGCATTTGTTTTCACATTGAAATGTTTTACATAGTTTCAGTGTATGGTTCAATTAATTTAGATGCTCTGCAGAGCTTTATGTTGTTAGATGAGAACTATGTATGTACTTTGGTTTTAATGTGATGATGAACCTCTATTAATTTGGTCACTTAATTAATTATCTATTCATGATCTCTAATGATTTTTGACACATAATTATATATAATGCACACAGATGAACCGGCAATGGATGTACGGTTCAAGACACACCTCCGAGTACATTAAGGGCGTGCATAATTTTCTCGAAGTGGCTGAGGCAAACAAGCAGAATGGTTTTATGTGTTGTCCATGCCCTATATGTGGGAATACGAAGTCTTACTCTGACCGGAAAATCCTGCACACCCACCTGCTTTACAAGGGTTTCATGCCACACTATAATGTTTGGACGAGGCACGGAGAAATAGGGGTTATGATGGAAGACGGCGAAGAAGAAGAGTACGATGACAACTATGTGCCCCCTGAATACGGTGATGCTCCAGAAGATCAAGAGGAACAGACGATGTGCACAATGATGCTGCAGCGGAGAAGCTGCTGAAGATCAAGAGGAACCAGATGATGTGCCCGATGATGATGATCTCCGCCGGTCATTGTCGATGCAAGGACGCAATGCAAAAGTCAAAAGAGAAGCTGAAGTTCGATCGCATGCTAGAGGACCACAAAAAGGGTTGTACCCCAATTGCGAAGATGGCAACACAAAGCTAGGTACCGTCTTTGGAATTGCTGCAATGGAAGGCGAGAATGCTGTGCTGATAAAGGATTTGAGAAGCTACTTAAAATATTGAAGAAGAAGCTTCCAAAGGATAACGAATTGCCCGACAAGTACATACGCAGCAAAGAAGGTCGTATGCCCTCTAGGATTGGAGGTGCGAGAAGATACATGCATGCCCTAATGACTGCATCCTCTACCGTGGTGCGTACAAGGATCTGAGCGCATGCCCGGTATCACGGTGCATTACGGTATAAGATCGACGAGATGACCTGGTGATGTTGACGGCGAGCCCCGTGAAGAGGGTTCTGCGAAGGTGATGTGGTATGCTCCTATAATACCACGGTTGAAACGTCTGTTCGAAACGGAGAGCATGCCAAGTTGATGCGATGGCACAGTGAGGACCGTAAGAAAGACGGAAGTTGAGAGCACCGGCGACGGGTCGCAGATGGAGAAAAATCGAGAGAAATCTGGGATGAGTTTGCAAGTGAGCCAAGGAACGTATGGTTTGCTTTAAGCGCGGATGGCATTAATCCTTTCGGGAGCAGAGCAGCAATCACAGCACTGGCCCGTGACTCTATGTATGTATAACCTTCCTCCTTGGATGTGCATGAAGCGGAAGTTCATTATGATGCCAGTTCTCATCCAAGGCCCTAAGCAACCCGGCAATGACATTGATGTGTACCTAAGGCCATTAGTTGAAGAACTTTTACAGCTGTGGAATGGAAGCGGTGTGCGTCGTGGGATGAGCACAAACAGGAGGAATTTAACCTAAAGGCGTTGCTGTTCGTGACCATCAACGATTGGCCCACTCTCGGTAACCTTTCGTGACGGACAAACAAGGGATACCACGCATGCACGCACTGCTTACTTGACACCGATAGTATATACCGCAAGCTGCGGGAAGAATGTGTACCGAGCCATCGTCGATTTCTTCCGACCAACCATCAATGTCGAAAGAAAGGCAAGCATTTCAAAGCGAGGCAGATCACGGAAGAAGCCCGCCATGCGTACCGGTGATCACGTACTTGCTATGGTCAATGATTTACACGTAATCTTTGGAAAGGGTCGGCGGACTAGCTGTTCCGAGTGACGCCGAGGGACACGCACCCATGTGGAAGAAGAAATCTATATTTTGGGATCTACCCTCTTGGAAAGACCTAGAGGTCCGCTCTTGATCGGCGTGATGCACGTGACGACGAACCTTTGCGTGAACCTGCTAGGCTTCTTGGGCGTGTATGGGAAGACAAAAGATGCAGGTGAGGCACGAGAGGACCTGCAACGTTTGCACGAAAAAGACGGCATGCCTCCAAAGCAATATGAAGGTCCTGCCAGCTATGCTCTTACCAAAGAAGAGAAGGAAATCTTCTTTGAATGCCTGCTTAGTATGAAGGTCGGCTGGCTTCTCGTCGAATATAAAAGGAATAATAAATATGGCGGAGAAAAGTTTCGAACCTAAAGTCTCATGACTCGCCACGTGATTATGACGCAAGCTGCTTCCGGTTGCATTGAGGGGCTTCTACCGAAAACGTCCGATTAGCCATTGTGAAGCTATGTGCATTCCTCAATGCAATATCTCGAAAGGTGATCGATCCGAAACCATACCAAGGCTAAGGAGTTATGTGGTGCAATGTCTTGTCGGTTTTGAGCTGGTGTTCCCACCATCCTTCTTCAATATCATGGCGCGTTCTTGTTCATCTAGTTGACGAGATTGTCATTACGGGCCCCGTATTTCTACACAATATGTACCCCTTTGAGAGGTTCATGGGAGTCCTAAAGAAATATGTCCGTAATCGCTAGGCCGAAGGAAGCATCTCCATGGGCCATCAAACGAGAGGATGTCATCGGGTTTTGTGTTGACTTCATTCCTGGCCTTAAGAAGACAGGTCTCCCTAAATCGCGGTATGAGGGGAGACTGACCGGAAAAACACGCTTGGAAAGGACTCAATAATATGCGGGGGCGGATATTCTTGGTCTCAAGCCCACTACAGTTCTACTGAACTCTACCTTGGTGACCCGTATGTCGATGAACACAAGAACGATCTGCGCTTCAAACACCGGAGCGGTCTGGCGACGACTGGATTACATGTGAACACATCAGGACTTTCAGCAGTTGGTTGGAAGCACGTATCAGAGGTGACAGCACTATTTGTGAGGAGCTGTACTTGTTATCCAGGGGACCATCTTTGACCGTATTGATTTGGAAAGGATACGAGATAAATGGGAATACATTTTACACGATTGACCAAGATCAAAAGAGCACCAACCAAAATAGCGGTGTCCGCTTTGATGCAACAACCGAGAGGGGAAAGGACACATATTATGGTTACATAGTGGACATATGGGAACTTGACTACGGACATGATTTTAAGGTCCCTTTGTTTAAGTGCAAATGGGTCAATCTGTCGAGGGAGGCGGTATAGGTAGACCCACAAGAGAATAACAACAAAGGATCTGAAAAATCTTGGGTACAACGACGAACCATTCGTCCCTAGCCAATGATGTGGCACAGGTTATCTATGTGAAGGACATGTCCAATGAGACCGAGAAAGAGAAAAGATAAGGAAGCAAATACATCATACAATGAGCCAAAGCGCCACATAGTTCTTTCAGGAAAAAGGGACATCGTGGGAGTGGAGGACAAGATGACATGTCTCAAGATTATGAAAAGTTTCATGAAATTCCTCCTTTAAAGTCAAGGCTGACCCCACATCCCGATAAGCGATGAAGATTATCCATGGTTCTGCGCGCAATAAGCAAATGACGCAAGCGAAGAAAAAGTGAAGACTTTCTCCCGCAACTATTGTTCGTTTATGATACCATTATATTATAACTGATGAGTATGATACCATTGTTCGTTTTGTACATGCACATGCTATGTGTGGGTCAATTTATGATACCATGCCAACTTTCAACTTTTTCAGAGTTCATTTGAAATGTCTTATGGTTCGCCCTCGTAATAATTAAAAATAGCAACAATAAGTATTTTGTTGTAAGTAGAAACAAAATAAAATAAATAAAGCAAGAAAGAAAACAAAAAAATGTGTTTTCAAATTTGAAAAGTAATGGCACTAACAGAAAGTTTATAATTTTCCTAAAACTAAAAGCAAAAAGAATTAAAAATAAAGCAAAAAAAAAAGAAAATAAATAATGCAGAAAACAAAACAAAAAAACAACAATAAGTATTTTTTGTAAGTAGAAACAAAATAAAATAAATATAGCAAGAAAGAAAACAAAAAAAGTGTTTTCAAATTTGAAAATTAGTAATGGCACTAACAGAAAGTTTATAATTTTCCTAAAACTAGAAGCAAAAAGATTTAAAAATAGAGCAAAAACAAAAGAAAATAAATAATGCAGAAAACAAAACAAAAAACAACAATAAGTATTTTGTTGTAAGTAAAAACAAAATAAATTAAATAAAGAAAGAAAGAAAACAAAAAAAAAGTGTTTTCAAGTTTGAAAATTAGTAATGGCACTAACAGAAAGTTTATAATTTTCCTAAAACTAGAAGCAAAAAGATTTAAAAAATAGAGCAAAAAACAAAAGAAAAATGCAGAAAACAAAACAAAAAAACAACAATAAGTATTTTGTTCTAAGTAGAAACAAAATAAATTAAATAAAGCAAGAAAAAAAATGCCACCTACTGGGCGGCCACGGCCTGAATACGACTTGTATCCCTATTTGGGCGAGATTCAGGCCGCAAAAGGCCCGTAAGGTCCAACAGCAAAGAAGGAGCAAGTAGGCCCATAAGCTGCAGTACAAAGGAGTTCAAGAGGGAGCGGCGGTGGGGCTTATAAACCATCGCGCCCCTCTCAACTAGCGAGTGGGACTAAACTTTGGCCCCAGCAGGCAGCAGCGTTGAGGCCTTTGGTCCCGGTTGGTGGCACCAACCGGGACTAAAGAGGCTTTAGTCGGTTAGAGCCACCAACCGGGACCAAAGGTCGCAGCTTCCCGCCCTTTGGGCTGCCGAATTGAGGCTTTGGTCCCGGTTGGTGACACCAACCGGGACTAAAGGATTAGTCCCGGTTGGTGCCACCAACCGACCAATGCTCCTGTATATAAGTGGCACTTTGCAGTTTTGCGTTCATCGCCACATTGCCCCCGACGACGTCGAACGATCGACGCCGCCAGCTGCCCAGCGACGCCGCCCGCCGCTCCCGCCGTCGCCGTCGCCGTCGCCGTCGCCGCGCCCGTCGTCGTCGCCGTCCTCCCCGAGTTCGCCGTCATCGCCGCCAGAGCTCTGCCTTGTCGCCGCCAGAGCTCCATGTCGCCGCCGCCCACAGCGCCCAGCGCCCCGTCGCCGTCGCCATCGCCGTCGCCCGCCCAGCGTTCCGCCACATCTGTGAGCCGCCACACAAGCCGGCTCTTTTTTTTTTTCTTTCATTTTATTAGTTTTCTTTTTTGTTCAATGTATATATATATATATATGTATGTATATATGTGGCTATATATATATATATATGCGGCTCTGTTTTTTCATTTTTATTAGTTTAGTTTTTTTCTGTTCATATGAACAATGCATATATGTGTATGTGTATGTATATGTTCATATATGTTCATATATGTATATGTTTCATTTTATTAGTTTTTTTTCCTGTTCATATATGTGTATGTATATATGCTCTGTTCATATGTGGCTATATATATGCAAAAGATAGATTTTTAGAAAAGTTTGTTTTTTTTCTGTTCATAGATTTTTTGTTGATATTAATTATTGTAGAATATGCAAATGTTGGTATATTCATATGAACAATGCATTAGGCAAAACCTTTGTTTTTTTGGAATTTTCTATTTGAACATTTTTTAAAACAAGCAATACTAAAAGAATGAGAGGAAAAGGAAAATAAGAAGAGGAAGAAAGGAGAAAAGAGGAGAGGAAGAAGAGGAGAAATAAATAAGAAGAGGAAAAAGAAGAAAAGAAGAGGAGAAGAAGAAAGGAATAGAGGAGAAAGGAGAAATTCTATTTTTCTTCTTCTCCTCTATTCCTTTCTTCTTCTCCTCTTTTTTTTTCTTTTTCTTCTTCTTCTTCCTTCTTCCTTCTTCCTCTTTTCTTCCTTTTCCTTAATTATTTTCCTTTCTCGAGGGAGAAGAAGAAAAGAAGAGGAGAAGAAGAAAGAAGAAACTTCAACACGAGGGGTGGTACCGATACCCCTCCCCGATATGTATATGTATGTCGTCGTTGTCGATATAATTAACCCCTCTAGATACAACTGCAGCACCCCCTCGGCCCTCTCGCTCGACCAAAACTCTCGAGGACACCCAAACCCTAGAGAGAAAACGATGTTGCAGGTCTCCTCGTACCCCCCTCCGGCGCGCTCCTACCCGACAAATTAACTCTCTCGATCGAGGCCACCCAAATTTATCAAGTTAAAAAGCGTTATCGTCGAGGCCACCCCAAACCCTTGAAGCTTTGTGTCGAGGCGACCCCAAACCCTAGAGAAGCAGCGAGGCCACTAACATGATTCCTTATTGTGATTAGCTAGCTAGTTCTCGTTTGCCAAGATGTACCATGTTTGAATAATAATTGACATGTTGTCAATATTTGCGAAACTATGGAGCACTCCCGAGACGAAGAAACGAAGCGATGTTGGAAATAATCGCAAATGGAAGTGATGATGTTGCGTCATTTCTCATCGACACCGTTGGTCGATGGATGAAGAAGAGGGCTATGATTATGATGGCTTCGACTCATTAATGCGGTACAAGAGGAGGACTATGTTCATGATGGCTCCGGTGACACAATGGAGGTACAAGACGAAGGAGACCGTGCGAGCGAGTCACCGAACCGAGTCCGGCCAGGTATATATATATTAGTTAAGCCCGTCTTGACAAGTTAATTGATGCATCCATTGTTTGGTATATGTACACATATTAAATCTTGTCGTCTTTCTTCCTTATAATTTCTAGCCCTCGGATCGAGCACAACCGGTAAGGAGGCGAGGCCCAAGAAAAGTTGAGCTCGGATGAAAAGTTTGAGATCATAGAAATCGCTACGACGGCGAACCGATTGAACCCATCCGGACAAAGAAGGCATTTTCGCTTTCGGTCAAGGGGTTCTTGTTAGGGACAGGATCGATCAGCATCCAACAATGGTATAAGCCTGCTAAGGATGAAGACGCTGAGGTGTCTTATGTCAATGATATGCAGAAAGAAGATCTTTGGAATGAGCTGAAGGCAAATTTCACCGTACCGCCAGAGGAGGATCCGGAGAAGCCAGTTAAAGAGCAATTAATCAAGTCTTGTGCTCTTAAGAAGATGGCTGGCCTAATGAGGAGGTGGAGGAAAGAGCTGAACCAGTTTGTCAAGAAAAAAGAGACACCAGAATTCATCGGCAAATATGAGAAGATCAAAGATCACTGGCCCGCATTTGTGGCCTACAAGACATCGGAAAAGAGTAAGAAGATGTCGGAGACAAACAAGAAAAATGCTGCGAAGAAGACGCTTCACCATCGCACGGGGTAAGGTGGCTACCTCAAAGCCCGGCCTAAGTGGTCCAAGGCTGAGCATGATCTGCTTGAAAAAGGGATCGAACCAGAGACAATGCGCTGGCCAGACCGTTGCCGGACTTGGTTCTTCGGGGCTGGCGGAACCTTGGACCCTGTAACAGGGCAGTGTCAGTGGACGAACGAGCAACTGCAAACACCAGTCAAGAAACTTCGACAATATATTGATGCTGCGCAGCGAGGGACGTTCCTTCCAAACAGGGAGAAGGACGAGCTCACATTGGCCTTTGGGAATCCCGAGCACCCTGGACGGACACGAGGCACGCCAGGCTCGCTTCCGTGGAAGGTTGGTTTTCCGGACGCAGGGGGTTACAAAACCCACGAGAGGAGGAAGAAAGTGGAGCATGACCAAATGCAGGCGCTGCTTGGAAGGGTAATGGGGCTAGAGGATCGAGAAGAGGAACGAGAAGCAGCAGATCGCAACAAACGACATGCCGAAGCTTCCCCCGAAGCTACCCCGCCATCTCAGCGCGAAGCGGCGTTGCTTCCACCGAGCTGCTTCAGCCGGAGCATGTCTTGACGGCTCCTGCCAGCTATCCGTGGATGGTATCACGGAGTCTCAAAATTGCCACATTATGGCGCGATGCATGAATTTGAAGGTCAAGGCGGCTGTTGGCCAAGTTTATCCTAGTGGACCCGGCACAACTTATCACCGCCACCGATTCGGAAGGATTTGCTAAGGTGATGGTTGATGAAATAACGGAGGATTTGAGGACCTCGGCTTGAGCACCCTACCGGTGAAGGGAGACTAGGCTGGGTTCTGCTCTGAAGACTCCATGCCTATGGCGGAAGGAGCTCATCGACCTTCTAAACTGGACGCCTCCGCCTCCTCCTCCTCATCCGGCGAGTCAGGGCACTCCGCCTCCTCCACCGCCTCCTCCTCCGGCGAGTGACGATCAGGGCACGCATGGCGGCACTCCGCCTCCTCCACCGCCTCCTCCTCCGGTGAGTGAAGATCAGGGCATGCGTGGCGGCACTCCGCCCCCTTCTCCGGCGCATGGCGGCACTCCGCCTCTTCCTTCTCCGCCTCGCCAGCAAGTGCGGAAGAGACCCGCCGCCGCCCGGCTGCTCAAGCAGCGTCGTAGTCCTTCTCCTCCGCCTCGTAAGCAAGCACGAAAGAAGACAGACGCCGCAGCCGCTCCGTCTGCTCCGGCGTCTAGCAGCACAAGAAAAGAGAGGCAATACAGATACGGTCCACCTCTAAAGCCTGTAGAGAAGTTACCATACGAGAGGAGCAAGGAGGAAAACGATACGATCGTGCGCACCCAAGTGAAGGAGTTCTTTGAAGGGGTTAAAGCAAAGATACATCCACCTCCGGAGGAGAAGGTCGATCCGGTGAAAGCAAAGCGCACTCTCAATGCCCCGAGGAAACCACCAAAGTCTCCGCCGAGAACCAACTATGAGCGCATTCTGAGCAGACATATCTCCAAGCCAGCGGTGGGAACTACTGTCGGTGATAAAGGTCAAAAGAACAACGGGCAAAGGGAAAAAAATTGCCCAGCTCGGCGAACAAGCACAGCAATCGTGCCCCCGCTGAATGTGTCTAATCCTCCGGGGCGGTGGCGGTTATGGCAATCTTGGAGATTACCTGCTGACGATGCACTTCCTGATTTCATGGAGGTGGACTTATTCAGATCTGATGTACGGAAGCCTCTCGTCAAAGATGAAAAGTCTCTCACAACAATGATGCGAAGATTCCATAGTTGGTACATGAAAACCTGCAGAGAGTCTGAGGGGACGAACACTTTGTATCTGAAAATTAAAGAGGAGCATGACCTCGTTTCAAATGATCTGTTGTCTATTCCATTTGAGGAGTTCTTCGAGTTCTTCAATCAAAAGGCCCTCGATAAATTAATGGTCTTTTGCTACTGCCTGTAAGTACTATTTCTGTCATTAGTCTGTATGTATAGCTCGGCTCTTTCATTGCATGTATTTATAATTAATTATCCTCAATATATTATGCAGATTGAAGATCGTCGAGTGCAAAAAAATGAAATCTATGATATTGGGTTCATTAACACAAATATCATAGATGTTTTTCTGGTTAAAAAGCGCGCCGAAGAGGCCGAGGACAACTTGCTACAATCATTGATCAAAAATCAAAACAAAGATACCATACTCTTTCCTTACCACGGCCCGTGAGTGTTACTTGTCGTGTGCATATTCGGTTTTCCTTATTACTCGAGCGAGGTTAATGTAATTGATGAGTTATGCATGCGTGTAGGTACCACTATATTCTTCGGAGATTAAGCTTGAGCGTGGACTAGTAACCGTCTTAGACTCGGACGGAAAGATCCCAACACCTATGCGGACATGACTGAAATGCTCAGCAAGTAAGTTCAATCGATCATTATCGCACCATATCGGCAACTTTTTGTTCATTTCTGATATCTCAAGTAATAACAAATATTTTCTTTGTCTTGCAGGGTTTGAAACAGTTCATCGCACAAGCTCCGGACTGCCAAGGAGCTGCGATATACATACCAAAGTAAGTACTATCGCGCGCATCTCCGTT
Organism: Aegilops speltoides; assembly: GCA_021437245.1. NCBI lineage: Eukaryota > Viridiplantae > Streptophyta > Magnoliopsida > Poales > Poaceae > Aegilops > Aegilops speltoides. The sequence continues at coordinate 548,340,556 of CM038143.1, forward strand.
GATTCTATAGCTATACTTTCATCAATGCCATTTATATAATGCTTCATTATCAGTTTGATTGACCTCTATTTCTCGTAAAGTGCTTGTGGCAGGAGGAAGGAATGATTTACGTGGATACTACGTGTGCGAGTTCATCCACAACGCGACATTGAAAAACAAGCGGGCTACTCTAGAAGACAATATGAAGTGCGTAAGCAATAATATTCACAATTTCATTTTATTACACCATCATTTCTGTTGAGTTTCATTCATATATATGTATTAATTAACCCCTTCTTCAAATTAATTAGACGTGGCGGATGCGGATGAACTCCTAGAACCAGATCGCATGAAAGCAATTCAAGAGGAATTGGCGGATTCTTTCTTGAACACGCCATCAAGAAAGCCGGAGAATACCATGTGGAACTTGAATTCAAATGCTAGTGGTTTGTAATTAAGAGATCTTATATAGATTGTACATGTATGTAGCCAGTAAAACTTGTTGTTCGACCAATCTCTCGGAGAAGGAGAGGTCGATCGATCACTTCTCTCGGTATGCATGACGAACTTCAGATTGAATGGTTCTCTCGATCACTTATGTATATATACTACGAAGGCGTCGAGCAAGCACGGACATAATTAAGAGAGGACACTTCTCTCTATTAATTAGCTAGCTAACACAATATACGAAACACCTAAATTAACCCCCAAAACCCCCAAAACCCCCAACCCCCTCCTTTAAAAAAACAAAACCCAGGCCATTTGAATGCAGACACGTGGACGCCTTTTGGTCCCGTTGGAGCCACCAACCGGGACCAAAGGCCCCGACTGGGCTCGGCGCAACGAGGGCCACGTGGAGGCTCATTGGTCCCGGTTCGTGTTTGAACCGGGACTAATGGGTTGAGGTATTAGTAACGACCCATTAGTCCCGGTTCCCGAACCGGGACTAAAGGCCCTTACGAACCGAGACTGATTGGTGGTTTTCTACTAGTGTTTGAAAGCCATCAACCAGAGAACGAAGAATCACTGTGTCCGCCGCAAGAGCAGACGACGCCGCCCGTCCTGGGCTGCAGTAAGTAGATCGAGAGGTCGTTCCTGGAGTCGCTCACAACTTTTGGGAGCACCGAGATCCTGAATAAGATGCTGCACAAATTGGCTGAGGCCGGGAATAAGTACCTATCCCTCTACTACTGACGATGTTTTTCGTTCTATTGAAATCCTGCGTCGAGCCGATGTTTCATGGATCGCCCTCTTCCTCTCTTTTTCTGAATCTGGTAGAGAGGCAAATGAATCAAATCTCCCCAAGTAGGATTCGAACCTACGACCAATCAGTTAATAGCCGATAGCTCTACCGAACTGAGCTATTGAGGACGAACGAATTGCTTAATAAGCTGAACTTGATGAAATAGCTACGTTTTTTTCCTATTTGATTCGGATACTGTCAATCTACTGTCCATCTTTCTCTTTAGTTTTATCCTTTCTTTCTCCTCAACCTATCTCCATTGGATGGACTTATGAAAGATTAATATCTAATCTCCCCATCACGGTTAGGATCCCATTAACCAGAAGCGCCAGCACTCTTAGCTTGTTGAATTGCATGGTGGAGTTAGGGCCCCCATATAAAACGTATAGTCAGTGCTATTAGAAAGGGAAATTCAATACAACCAACGCGCAAAACCTTCCGCCAAACGGAAACAAAAACTAACTATGGCTCTTGGCCCCCATGGGTCCAGGAGAGTGAAAGGAAGCCCTAGCTGGGTAGGATCAGTTTTTAAAGACACCCAGAAACTATGTCTACAGATTCCGGCAGAGAGTACAGGTGGTGCCTGAGATCGATCGCTGTTGATTTTCTAGTTTTTTAGCTGACTCGGGACCTTCCATAGAAAACCGAGTACGAGCAACGGTCGGGTCCCTCCTACGAATAAAAATTAGTAAAATAATGTGGATGAATAAGATTTTGCTTGATTTTGGATCGGACGAAGCAGACATGCACAAGTTCAAGAGCGAGGTCAGACTGCTACTACCTCGTACCCAAATACCCGTGATCTAGCTCATTCTTTTTTAAGCCCTGCAAGCCCTAACGGCGACAAGAATAGCTATCGACAATGACAAACCCAATGAGACAATATTACTGCGCTTCGTTATAGAACAGAAACTATCCTCCGCGGTGTGATAAGGTGTACTTAGACTATTAACATGCATATGGGACGCGAACTAGGTGCTCTCGGGTACCCGCGCACCTTATATGCGGAAAAAAATTTTAGTAATTCAAAAAAATTATAAAAAATTTCAAATCCTTTTTGGAATCAAACATGATCAGGTATTGTACTTGTATAAAAAGTTTGAACAAGAAATGATTCATATTGACTCCACGGCAAAAAAGACAAGTTTATGATGACAATATAGCGTGTATAATACTTGTATATAGCGTTTTTGCCGAATCTTCGGCCCAGGATGCAAGGAAAGTCATTCTCTGACGAATCTTTTTATACTACTACAATACTTGATCATGTTTAATACCAAAAAAGATTTGATTTTGAATTTTTTTTGAATTACTATTTTTTTTACATATAGGTTGCGCTGGTACCCATGTTCTCCTTCATATTTTTTCATACATATGTTACTAGTCTATGTTACCACCTTCATAGTAAAGAGTAACATATGTGTGGTATCATGCAAACCATCATTTATTAAGATGTAGACTCATTTTGCTTTGGGATGCGCTATGTTACTCCAAATACATGTCACATAAGCAAATTTTTCTTGGGATATGTTATGTTACTTGCTATGTTACTCCCACTATGACTAGCCTTAGACTACCCACAGTGGGAGTAACATAGGTAGTAACATCACACATATCTAGATAGAATAGATGATGTGGCAAACAATAAATGAAGAAAAAAAGCATGTGGTAACATAGCTAGTTACTAGTAATATGAGTAACATCACACATATCAAGGCAAGATGAGTCTATAGCCTAATAAATGAAGTGTTGCATGTTACCACACATATGTTACTCCTCACTATAAAGGTAGTAATATAGACTAGTAAAATATGCATGTTACTAGTCTATGTTTTTTTTGCGGGGTGTTACTAGTCTATGTTACTACCCATTGTGACTAGTAACATAGACTAGTAACATATGCACGTGAAGATGAAGGCTCATGGGATCTAGGATCTTATCGAGGACGGCATCCGCCGAGCCTGCAGAGAGAATGCGCTGGCGACGACCTTGCATGTAGTCCCGCGAGAGATGCTTCACGTCATTGGCGCGAAGGGCAATGCCAAGGACCCTTGAAACGCCATGCACACGATGGGCGTCAGCGTCAAGCGTGTCTGGCAGGCAAAGGCACAGAATTGTGTCGAGACTACAAGAATCTGGTGTTCAAGGTTGGTGAGTCGATTGAGGATTTTGCCCTGCCACTTTCTGGGATCATCACCCTGATCACCAAGTGCTCGAAGACGAGATCTATGATGAGTGTGTGGTGAAGAATAGTTCTACGTGCCGTACCGACGGGGTATGCTTAGGTGGCCATCTGCATCATGACGCTCATCGACCCGAGCACGCTCTCGATTGTGGAGTTCAGAGGATGGTTGCTTGCCTTTGGGGAACACTTCACCGCGAGATTCGGGTGGAGGCGGCTGGCCCGCAGGCGGAGGCGGCAACAGCCCCTCGCCCTTGGAGATTTGGGTGAGCCAATGGCACTTCCGGGTCATATGGTTGGGCGGCCAAGGCGCTGTGGAACTTGGTGGGGCGTCGAGTTTGCTCGTAGGAGAAAGCCGGCTGCCAAGCCGGCCTGCCGCCCTTCTGTTGGGAGCCGGCCGTCCCTCAGGTTGCTCTTCTTTGACCGTAGCCACCTACCGGCTAGTGGAAGGCGGCATCGGAGCCTTGCACTTGTTGTCGTTCTGGTATGGGCGCCGGGTGGACTCTCCAGCCGGCGTCTTGGGAGCCGGCGCAAGTACTTTCCCGGAAGCGTCGACTCGAAGCTCGGTCTTCATGGAGGAGTCGGCTGTGGCGTATTTGTCCGCGATGATCAGCAGCTCGTCAAGGGTAGTCGGCTCGTCGCAGAGGAGTCGGTGCTTGAGGAGGGTGCCTTCTCGGCACCCGACCGTGAAGTACTCGATTGCCTGAACCTCGTGCACTCCTTCGCAGGAGTTTCGGAGCTCGGCCCAACGCGTGAGGTAGTCACGAGTCGACTTGTTGGGTCCTTGCACGCACAAGGAGAGCTGCCTGGGCTTGGGAGCCCGCTTGTAGGTGCTGGTGAAGTTGCGGATGAAGGCTTCCATGAAGTTGAGCCAGCTGTTATTGCTATAAGGCTTGAGGCTATTGAGCCAGGTGCGCGCCGTGCCTTGGAGCATCAGGGGGACATACTTCACGGCAATGCGCCGGTTGCCGTTTGCTATGCGGACCGCGGTAGAGTAGTCGATCAACCAGTCCTCCGGCTTCACGGAGCCGTTATACTTGGGCGTGTCTCTTGGAAGCGAGAACCCTTTGGGAAAGGGCTCGTCGCGGATGCGGGGGTCGAAACAAGGCGGTCCGACATCATCTTATTCTTCCAGGGCCAAGGATCAAGCAAGGCGGTCAATCCGATGGCTGGCATCGTTCTCGCCGACTCCTTCGTTGCGACCAAGTCGGCCGCTGAGAGTCGGATGCTCGATAGGCGGCGGGGTGGGATATCTTTCCCCGCGAGGCGGAGGAGGAGGCGGATCGCCCCGTCTTTCCACGCCTCGGGGACGGCCTTCTGCGTCGCGCTCGATGGTGATTCGCGTCTGGCTGCGGCTAGCAGCCGGCTCCTTCACTTGTCTCGCTCGGGCGCCGCCCGCAGTCGGTGTTCGCGACGTTGCACCGTGCTCTCGGCAGGGGGGGCTTCCAGCTCGGACGCCGATTCATGCCGCGCTGCAACCGCGTCGATCAGTTGCTGGATGCGTCTGGTCATGTAGGGGAGCTCGTCGACCCCCAGTCCGTTGAGCTCGTCAACGATTGACTGGGCGGCGCGTAGGTTCTTGAGGGGCGTGGCATAGACCGGGCGGTCCGCACCCAGCATGCTGGCGATGGCCGCGCCACGTTTCTTGACGTCGCCGACCCGGCTTGGCCCTTCTGGAGGCGGCGTCTCGAAGGCGGCTCGGTCGACTTCGCGCTGGTGGGCTTCCGTGAGGCGTCTCATGGTGTTTATCTTCTGGCCCTCCGCAACAAGGGCAAGGCGGCGAGCCTCCAGCGGCGTCGGCGTCGGCCGGGATGGGGACGGCCAAGTCTTGCAGCACCGCTTGCAGGGCGTCGTGGGTGTTCTCGCCGGAGGCGGCTCCGTGGCTGATGACCAGCACCTCGGTGACGGTGCTGCCGCCACTATCAGCTCGTGGGAGAGGGTCGTCGAAAACGATCATGTCGGTGGGGAAAGCGTCGAGCGACGCCGTGTCGGAGTCGACAAGCATCGGGTCGGTGGAGCCGACCAACTCCAAGTCCGCGGTAGGCTCGCCGGAGACGTGGAGTTGGTCGAGGAGGCTGACGAGGCGGCTCTCGAGGCAGTCGATGCCCGCGTCGGATGCGGGCTCGTCGAAGATGCAAACCTCGCCAAGGAGATCGGCGAGGCAGCTTGCCGCGCAGGCGTCGTCGACGCTTTGCAGCGCGTCGAGGCAAGCGCCATCGGGCGTGCCGGGCTGGCTAAGCTCGCGGGGGAGGAAGAGGGTTCCCATCCAGAGCAGGTCTCCGGACGACGGTGCACCTGGCCCCATGGTGGGCGCCAAATGTCGGGTGGTAGGTGCGACATATGCCAACGGGTGGCTTATCATTGTGGGAGCCAGTAAGACATCGCCGGTGCCTGGAAACGGGATAAGGCGAAGACATGCACGCCGGCGAATCTTACCCAGGTTCGGGGCTCTCCGTGGAGATAACACCCCTAGTCCTGCTCTGCGGGGTCTCCGCATGATCACTGGATCAACAAGTGGCTACAGAAGGCTCCTTGAGCTGTTCAGTGGTAGGAGGAGGAAGGGCAAGGCTAGCTCTCTCCTCTCCCGATGGTAGCGTCTAAAGCTCTATGAGATCAACCCTTTGCATGGGTGCCCCGGGAGGTTTATATAGGCCTACCCCCCGGGGGTACAATGGAATCCGGCTGGGGCGTGCCCATGCCGTCAGTGTCTAAGTCCTCCGCCTTCTCCGCCGGCTTCTGGGGCCCGCCGACTGGTGGGTCCCGCCGGCTGCCAGCCCGTTGGTCGACAGGCCGACCCCAATGCTCGGGGGATCTTGTCGGGGGCTGGTTACTGTTGCCTTGCCTCTGATGACGAGGGCTTTGTCGAGGTAAGCATGGCTACAATGCCGCCGCCTTGCGGGCTCCCACTGTAGCCTTACCGCATCTCATCTTCTTAATGGCGTGCCCGCCCCGAGGAGGGGAGCAACCCGGCTATAGGAAGCCGGCCCGGCCTTAGGCCGGCTAGGGGAGGTTGGGCCGCCTTCGGATGTCTCTCTGACCGAAGGGGTCCGCTGCCAGCGGGCCATACCGACAACCCGTCGTGGATGGCGTCATGATCCGCATGGCAACACTTCCACGCCGGACGGGGGATGGCCGCTACGTACGGCGTACTGTAGCCATGCATACACCGGGATTTGGGGGTGGCAGGGTTCACTGTAGCCACGCCCCGTCCGTCACCGTTATGGGTGATGGTCTTTAGGATGCGGCGTTCGGCCGCTTGCTTCTTGGAGTCGGCCCTTCGTGGGCCGCCTTCTGGGAGTCGGTCCTTCACGGGCCGGCTTCTTGGAGTTGGCCCGATCGTGGCGTCCTCCAAAGGTTGTTTTATCGCCGGGCCGCCTTCCGCCAGCTGGCCTAGGTGATAGCCGGCCGGAGGAAGGCGGCCCCGTGTCTCAGGTGCTTCGAGGTCCGATTGGCCCATTGTTTTTTCTGAGGGCCTAAGGGAGCTGGTTAGGCTACCCGTGGTCATTTACTCTAACACATTGGTGCCACTCCGATGATGTGTGAGTAGTCTCTTGTAGACCTATGGATCCGTAGTGAGTAGCTAGATGAATTTCCCTCTCCCTTTTGATTCTCAATACAATGGTCTCTTGGAGATTCATGTGATGTAACTCTTTTTGCGGTGTGTTTGTTGGGATCCGATGAAATTTGAGTTTATGATTAGATCTTTATTTTTATCCATGAAAGCTATTTGAGTCTTCTTTGATCTCTTATATGCATGATTGCTTATAGCCTCATATTTCTTCTCCGATGTTTAGGTTTTGTTTGGACAACTTGATCTATTTATCTTGCAATGGTAAGAGGTGCTTTATGATGAGTTCGATCTTACGGTGCTTGATCCCAGTGACAGAAGGGGAACCAACACGTATGTATCGTTGCTATTAAGGATAACAAGATGGGATCTATTTCTACATAAATAGATCTTGTCTACATCATGTCATCGTTCTTATTACATTACTTTTTTTCTCCATGAACTTAATACACTAATGCATGCTGGATAGCGGTCGATGTGTGGAGTAATAGTAGTAGATGTAGGCGGGAGTCGGTCTACTTATCTTGGACGTGATGCCTATATAATGATCATTGCCTGGATATCGTCATGATTATTTGAAGTTCTATGAATTAACCAACAGTAATTCGTTTACCCACACTTTGCTATTTTTCTCGAGAGAAGCCACTAGACAAATCTCATTTGGGTCTCTTCTTTATTATATTTGCCTTCGCGGTCTATTTTCATTTGCTTTTATGTTCAGATCTATTAATCCAAAAATACAAAAATACATTGCTGCAATTTATCCTTATTTATTTTATCTCACGTTCCCGCGAGGTCTATTTATCCAATCTACTACAATTTTATCTATCTTTTTATCCGTGAGGGATTGACAATCACTCTCTTATGTCGGGTTGCAAGTATTTGTTCTTTGTGTGCAGGAGCTATTTACGTGGTGTTGCGTGGTTCTCCTACTAGTTCGATAACCTTGGTCTCATCACTAAGGGAAATACCTACCGTTGCTATGCTGCATCATCTCTTCCTCTTTGGGAAAATACCGACGTAGCTCAAGCAAACATCACGCTACTACCAAGAAAAATAAAACAAATGAAAAATAAATAGAAAAGTAAATGAAATTGAAAGAAATAGAAAAAGGAGAAAGAAAAAAACGAAAATGTAAAGAAAAATAAAAGAAATGAGAAAGGCGTAGCAGAGCGCTATAGCTAATCTACCAGTGGCGCGTTTTGTGGACCCGCCCCTTGTTCTCGCCAATTGCAAGGGTTTATAGTGATAGATAAATAAAATAAAAAGGAAATCATTTGCAGCAAGTATTTGTAGGGTTTTAGTACATATGAAGTGAATGAACTCGGGTGGTCATAAGTTCACTAATGCATCTCTGTCATCAACATTGCAACATTGGGTAGACAAATTAGTGTTGGGCAATTGATAGAATAGCGCATAGTTATGATGATTCTTCATGACATGATCAATATATAGGCATTACTTACGTTACTAGTAGACCGACATCCATCTGCATCTACTACTATTACTCCACCCCTTGGCTACTATCCAGCATGCATCGCAAGGTATTAAGTTCATAACAAACAGAGTAATGCTGGAAAGAAACATTTTTTTCAGATGGACAGGAGATCAGAGAAATGCGATTGCGAATGGCTCATGTCGTGCTTGACATGGGTGAGGACGATGTTTGGACCTGTTCCATTGCTAACAAATTTTGCTCCAAGGTATATTATGAACACTACTTCAGGGAGGTGGTGGTCGATGAGGCGTTACTGTTGTGGAAGCGAAAGTTCCATCAAGTTCAATGTGTTCTGCTGGCTGTTGATGGTTGATAGGTTGAACACAAGGAACATGCTCAAGCGTCGTCACTATAACATCGCAAACAACAATTATGCCTGTTTGTTGTGCAATCGACCACCGAAGGAGACGGTGGAGCACCTCTTCTTTCACTGCCCTTTCGGTGTGCAATGTTGGGCTAAACTAGGGATTCATTGGCCTAATCTTGAAAACCGTCTAAGGTTGATTAGATGCGAGAAACAACAATGGAGCCAACCGATCTTTATGGACATTTTATGCTGGCTTCTTGGAGTTTTTGGAAGGAACACAACAATGAACACTTTAGAGGGTGCCACACTCTTTTGATTCTGCGCTTCAAGGGTCTCGTGGAACTCTGGTGCACAATGTGAGCAGGAACTACACCCTTCCTCTCCTCACTCCTCCAAAATTTGTAATCCCGCTCTAGTGCTCCCCCACTCTTATTTTGTATCTTGCTGAGTTAGTCATAGACATGGCTTGGGGGCCTTAACCCCACCCCTATAATTATGTAAGCTTTGTGACATGATTTAATATAAAGTTAGTGGGAGCTTCTCCCACTGTCATTTAACCCTAAAAAAACTTTGGGAATGGTAACTATACTCCCTCGGTCACGGTTTAAAAGGCACAGTTAAATTAGCGTGCGTTTCCATAATAGACAAGGTTTAGGGCGCGTTGCATTTATTTCTAGTAGCTAATTAGTACTCTGGAGTACTATTTCTATATGCATGCGTAGTGTGAATGCTATTTTTTAGCCCATCTCACAACCAACAGATAACCACCTAGGTCCCAGAGATTTTCCATGCACGCCTTCTAAACCGTGACGGAGGGAGTACTAGATTCTGGAAAGAAACATGGTTAGGGGAGTTACCTTTAGCATTATAATATCCTACGCTTTATAATATTTTACAACGTAAGGAAGCTTGTGTCGCTACAGTATTACAGTCGGTACCCCTAAACATAAAGTCCTGTAGGGTTCTGGTGGGGGGACGTTGGAATTCGTGGCTGCATTTGGTTCATAGGTTGATGGATGTTCAACTCTCTGACCAACCAGATGTCACTCACTTGAAATTATTTAGAAACGGTAGTTTCACGGCGAAATCCATGTACTTAGACTTCATTATCCACTGGCCAATACCGAAATCACTTCACATATGGAAGATTAAAATACCCTTAAGAATCAAAAATCTTCGTGTGATTTGTTCACTAGAAAGTGATTTTGACCTAGGATAACTTGGTGAAGCCAAGATGGGTGGATAGCCGGCCGGAGGAAGGTGGCCCCGTGTCTCAGGTGCTTCGAGGTCCGATTGGCCCATTGTTTTTTCTGAGGGCCTAAGGGATCCGGTTAGGCTACGCGTGGTCATTTACTCCGACAGTAGTCCCCGAAGCTGGTTGTGCTTCGCGGCAAAAAAGGGGGAATCGTGAAGCTCGGCCAGCTTCCTATCCCGAGGAGCCGGCAGCTAGGAGGCGGCCTTCATTGCGCGTGCCTTCCCGGCGAAGCTTCATCAAATTTTGAAGGCGGGAACCTGCTGGCGTGCTAGCCGAGCGGCGGGCTGACCGCCCGCTTTCCGCGTGCCATGTGGCACCCTTCGACTGGCAGGGCCAGCCAGCCTGTGACGGGGCGCCGTCGCGGGCGAAACCCGCCACTCCCGCGCCTCGGCCCGCGCGCGGATCTTCTGTGGCCCAAACCGACCGCACGTCTTCCGGCGGCGGTTCCCACTCGCCATCAAGGCGCGATAATCGCGGGGCGTGGGGGAGTGGGCGCAGTTAATCCCACGCCCCCCCGTGCCTCGCCTCCTCGGCTTCGCCGCGCGAGTCTATAAGTAGGGGCGGGGAGGGGGAGCAGCAGTCGTTCGCACGCTCGCCCTCGCCCTGCCTCCTTATTCTTCTGCTTCACTACGGTAGCTCCTCGCCGTGCTCCCGCTTGGCCATCCATTCTTCCTCCCAGCGTGCCACAGGCTTGCTGCTTCCGCGCCGGGCGCTTCTCGTCGTCGCGCTCGCCGCCATGGCTCCGACGTCGAGCTCTTGGGACGGCTCCACCATCCGTGACGACCACATCGAGTTTCTCCGCAAGACGCAGCGACTGCCGAGCGAGGATCTTGTGCAAGTCCGCCTCGCGCTAGCGAGGGAGATTACGCCGGCGCCGGAGGAAGGCGAGCGAGTGATCTTCTACTTGCACTGCATGTGCGGCGTCGGCCTCCCCGCAAGCGGCTTCTTCCGTGCGTTTCTTGACTTCTACCAACTCCAGCCGCACCACCTCACCCCCAACACGGTGGTGCTGATGTCGGCCTTCGTCTCTTTGTGCGAAGGCTTCCTCGGCGTCCTTCCCACCATCGAGCTCTGCAGGGAGTTTTTTCAATCCAAGCTCGGCACGGTCGTCACCGGCGTGCCGGCTCCGTGCGGCGCCTTCATCGCCATTAGGAGGTCCACCGCCAACAACCCCTTCCCTTCTATCGCGCTGATCCAGTCGGTGAAGCTCTGGCAACGGTCTTACTTTTGTGTAAAGAACGTTGCCCCGAACGGCGATTATGTCAACTTGCCGGCATACGTAGCCGGCCCGCCGGCTGGGAGGCCGCCTTCATGGTCCTACCGGGCCAGGTCGCTGACGCCGGCTGGGGCCGGAGCCGTCGCCCGACTTCGGGTGCTCATCCAGTCGGACCGCCTCACCGGGCCCGACTTGATCGCCGCCTTCGTCGAGCGCCGGGCTCTTCCGCTTCAAGGCCGCCCTCATCTGATCTGTCAGATGAGCGGCCGCTTCGACCCAAGCCGGCTCAGCACCAGGGAGATGCCTCACGACGAGGTGTCTTACATGATGAACTATATCGCCAACTGCAAGCTCAAGCCGGACTGGCAGTATGGCATGGCACCATTCTCTCGCGCCAATCCACCACCTATGGTAAGTTTTCTTTCTTTATTTGTTGCCGAATCCTTTTCCGGGCCGACTCTTGACAAGTCAGTCTGTCCTCGATCAGAACCCCCTTCATCATCCTTCGGCCGGGACCGCGGGGCCGGAGCACGAGTTCGCCCCTGACCGCGCGGCGGACGATCCTGACGACCCCGTCTTGGGGGCGGCCGCCCTGGACGACGACGCCGTGGGGGGCGGCGGCAAGGCAGACGGCTCTGGCTTCACCGCCGGCTTCGAAGACTGGCCCGACAATGACGAGGCTGACCCCGCTCCACGCCGCCAGCCAGCGTCCGACCCCCAAGGCGCCGGCTCATCCAGCGGGCCGGCCCCACGAGGCGGTGCACTGAAGCGTCGAGCGGCGCCGACTCCCTTCGGCGGCCGGCCGAAAAGGCCTAAGGTGCCCGCGGCGGCAACCAAGCAGGACGAGGCGGCCGCGAAGGCGGCCCACTTCCGCAAGGTGGTGAAGCAGGCGCAGGCGGTCTCGGCGTAAGTTCTGGTCTTTACGCAACTTTCTTTCTTTTCTTCGGTTGATGTTCTTCTAAGTCTTGTCTCCTGTTTTGTCAACCAGGGCCCCGCTCTCTCTTGAGCGGACTACTGCCGCCTCCATAGTCGGCGGAGCGGGAGGGTCTGCGGGCTCTCGTCGCATAGATCCCCGCTCCGAGTTTCAGGCGGCAACGGAGCGGAACGCGCGGGAGGAGCGGGAGGCGGAGGAGAGAAGGGCAGCCGCCGCCGAGCCGGCCCTGGAGACGACGGCGGAATCAGCCGAGGCGTAGGCCGACGCGGCGGCCAGGGCCCGGGCGGAGGCCGAGGCCGCGGAGAAGATGGCGGAGGCCCTGCGTGGCCAGCCTCCGCGGCTCATCATCCCCCTTCGTTCCGCGCCCCCGGACGTCCCGGAGCCCCCGCCAGAGGAGATCCGCCGCGACCCGCCGATGACGGAGAGGGAGGAGGGCGATGTAGTCATCCTGGAGAGAGAAGTGGTGCACCTCCGTCGGCCGGGACCAGCCAAGGCGGCCAGCCCGAGGTGCCGCCTGCGTAGGCGGATCTTGTGGTCTTGTCATCGGCTCGCCGGCGTGCGGCGAGGGCGGCTTCAGAGCAGGATCCGCAGAGGGCGGCCGGCTCCAGCTCGTTGTCGCATGAACTGGAGTCGGCCACCGCTAGCTCGCCAGGGTGGATGCAGGGCGGTGGGACGGTCGCGCTGAACTTGGCGGCGCAAGACGTCCGCAGCCGGCTTCAGGCCCAAGCCACCGCGCTGCAGCAATGTACCCGAGAGTTTCTCACGACGCGGGCGGTCGTTCGGGTGAGTTCTCTTGTTCTTGATTTCTTTCCGTGGGGGCGCGTCAGCGCACCCACTGGGTGTAGTCCCCGAGTTCCAGCCGGCTGCTGAGCAGGCGGCTTGGAACTTTTTCGAAGACTTGTTTTACTGATTTGCTCTTGCTTGCTTCTTCGTCCTGTTTGCAGGATTACCACAACCTCCACGCCGCTACCTCCAACTCCCAGGTCCGGGAGGCAGACAAAAGGGCCGCCGATCTGTCGGAGAGCCGGCGTGAGTGTCTTTATCTTTTCATATCATGTGGGGGCGCGTCAGCGCACCCACTAGGTGTAGTCCCCGAGATTCGGGCCGAATGCTGAGCAGTCTGGTCGGATCTTTCTTGCCGACTTCTTTCTTAACTTCTTCCTTTCATGCTGTCAGGAGACAACGCCGACTTGAGGCAGTAGCTGGGTGTCGCCCAGACCGCCCTTCGCACCAAGGAGGGTGAGCTCAATGCCTTGGCTCAGGAGCGTGACCGCCTAGCCAAGAGACTGGCCGACCAGGAGGAAAGCCACCAGGCGGCCCTGAAGGCGGCCCAGGACAGCGAGGCCGCCCTCAAAGCCGAATTCGAGACCGAGGCGGTGGGCTGGGCCGAGGCAAGGAAAGCTCTGAGCGAAGGCTACGGCCGTGTCGAGGACTTGGTTGACGGTAGGCCGCCTTCTTCTTCACTCTTTGCTTGTCCTTGCAAGTCAGTTTATCTCCTGACTTGCTCTTTTCTTTCTTCTTTGTGAAGAGTACTTTCCTGGCCATTCAGTTGCCGCCAACCAAGCCATCGAAGCCCACCGTGAAGCCCGACGGCAGGCTGGGGTTGAGATCGCGCCGGATGCCAACCGGTCGCTTGAGGAGTAGCTTCTGGCGATCGAGGCCCGCCTCCAGCCAGCCTACCGCATGCTCCGCCGGCTTCAGCGTGCCGGGGCACAGGTGCTGGCCGCCCTTTGGCCTAGCGAGGTGATTCCTTGCACCCCCAGTCGTACTGCCGACTGGCTGGAGGTAGCCGTCGGCCGCCTTGAGGCCTGGAAGCCCTCCACGACTCGATCCGATGCTCGATGGGGGCTAGAGTTCGTCCGGGCTTGGTACCCCGGGCTGAACTTGGATCAGCTGTGCACCTGGCGGCAGGAGGCCGACGAGGAGCTGGAGGCGGTGCGGCCGGCTATCATCCAGCGTGCCTCGGCGATCGCCGACTTTACCGATACCAGCGCCTTTGCTCCTGAGGTGAACGAGGACGGCGTCGCGCAGCCGGAGGAATGGTTCGGGCTAAACCCGGCCGACGGTGAGGACTCGGCGGAGGAGATTGACTCCAGCGACGAGGGCGAGGAGAAGAAGGAGGAAGACGGCGAAGATGCTGAGCCGGATGTCAGAGCAGCCGGCCAGCCTCAGCCTGACCGTGTCTCCAGCAACGAGGCGCGCGCGAATGCTCCGCCTGCCACTGGCGACGAACAGGCCGAAACTCGCCAGCCGGCCACTCCTCCAGGTGACACCGCCGTCTCTACCGTTCTTCCTGAAGCTCCGGGCGCTCCCTTGGATTGACTCGTCATTTTATTTTCCTGCTAGTCACTCTTTGGAGAAATTCTTTATTTTGCGCAATTCCACCCACTGGGGGTGTATTAAAACTTCGTTGAATGCTGGCCTTTCGAAGGCTTTGAGTGTTAATATTATTATGCACGTACTTGGCTTCCATTCGTAGTTGCTTTTTATCTTTTTGCTTTTTTCCTTTGCCGCCTTCCCTTGGTTGCCGCCTTCCCAGCCGGACAGCTGCTCTGCAGTCTGTGGCCGAGTAAGGAATTCAGCCGTCTAGGAAGGCAAGGACTCAAGCTTTCTTAGAGTATGGCAGAGTAGGAAAGGAAGCCGGCCAGCCGACTGCTTTGACAGTCGGTTGGCGAGGGGGGAAGCCGGCTTGTGTTATGCAAGTTCGTTAGTCCTTAGCCATTTTTCATGTGGGCATCCTTTCCGCCTTTAGCTCTTGCTAGTCGGGCAGCTGATTCTTCGAGCTGCGACTCTCGCAAGAGAGGGCTTGGGTGCCGGCACATTACTTGTCTAACTGCAGGTAGAACTTGGACATAACTCAAGGAGGTAAGTCCCCGGGCCGACTAGTCGAACCCGGTGCCGGACGGAGAAAGTAAATGCAGTAGGGTAACCATGGGTGTGATACCCGGCATACATAGATAAAATAGGGTAGTCCCCAAGAACTCCTCGGGAGCCCGTTGTCTCATACTTAATACAAAAGATAGCGTGATACATACTGCATTTCAACTGTAAAATCTTCGAAGAAGATTGGCGTTCCATGGGCGGTCCGACTCTTTGCCGGAGTCGTCTCTCTTGCGTGCCTTCGGCTTTTGCGCGTCGATTAGGTAATAGGAGGCGTTTCCCAGAGCCCGGCTGATGACAAAGGGGCCTTCCCAAGGGCCCGAGAGCTTGTGCTGGCCGGTTGTACGCTGTATCAGCCGGAGCACAAGGTCTCCCTCTTGGAAGGTTCTCGGCTTTACCCTCCGTCTGTGGTAACGGCGTAGCCCTTGCTGGTAGATGGCGGACCGGCTGAGGGCTAACAGCCGGCTTTCTTCGAGCAAGTCGACGTCGTCTTCTCTTGCTTCCTTGGCCTCCGCTTCCATGTACATGGCGAATCGAGGTGAGTCGAACTCGATGTCAGTTGGGATGACAGCCTCAGCACCATATACAAGGAAGAAGGGGGTGAAGCCGGTCGACTTGTTTGGAGTAGTGCGCACACTCCAGAGGACGGCCGGTAGCTCGTCGAGCTAGCAGCCGGCCGAACATTCCAGTGGCACGACTAGTCAGGGCTTGATGCCGGAGAGGATGAGGCCGTTTGCTCGCTCGACTTGGCCGTTTGACTGCGCGTGGGCAACGGACGCTAAGTCCAGTCGGATGCCCTGTGTCGCGCAGAAACGTGCCAAAGCTCCTTTGGCGAAATTTGTGCCGTTGTCGGTGATGATGCTGTGTGGTATGCCGTACCGGGTTGTAATGTCGGCAATGAATGTCACGGCAGTCGGCCCATTCAGTTTCTTGATCGGCTTTGCTTCAATCCACTTGGTAAATTTGTCTACGGCGACAAGCAGATGTGTCATGCCACCGCGCGCCATCTTGAATGGTCCGACCATGTCCAGTCCCCAGACGGCAAAGGGCCAAGTGATGGGGTGGTCTTGAGTGCAGAAGCCGCCAGGTGTTGCTTGGAGCCGAAGACTTGGCACCCTTTGAAGTGTTTGACTAGTTCCTTGGCATCCTCCAATGCAGTCGGCCAGAAGAATCCATGGCGGAAGGCCTTGGCGACGAGCGGCTTGGAGGCGGCATGGTGGCCGCATTTGCCTTGGTGGATGTCTTCGAGGATTTCTATGCCCTTCTCTTGCTCGGCCGCAGCTTGGAAGACTCGATGGCGCTGCGCCTAACTAGCTCTTGATTCATTATTGTGTAGGCTCCGGCTCGGCGTTGGACTTGTCTGGCCGAGATCTCGTCAGTCGGTAGTTCTCCATTCACTAGAAACCGGAGGATGGGCTGAGCCCATGATGGAGCTTTGATTTCTTCGACTGCCAAGACGACTACTGCAACCAGGGTGGGCGAGCTGGGTTGTGAGGAGTTGGAGTCAGCCTCCGCCTGCTGTGCCGCTGCGGTCCCCGGGCCGGGTTCGACTATGGAAGTCCCCGAGCCGGCTGCCGAAGTCCCCAGGCCGCCTGCTTGGTCCCCGAAGTCGGATCCGACTGCGTCGGGGTTAGGCGGCACGAAGATGGAACTGGATTCCGGAGACGGCTTGACAGATGGCTTGAGGAGACGTTGGAGGGCGACGCCGGTTGGTATAGCTTGTCGGGAGGAGCCTATTCGTGCAAGGGCGTCTGCTTGCTCGTTGTCGGCCCGTGGCACGTGAAGGAACTCGCACCCCTCGAAATATCCGCTGAGCTACTGGACGAGGAAACGGTAGCTTGCCATGTTTGCGTCCTTAGCATCCGAGTCGCCGGATGATTGCTGAACCACTAAATCCGAGTCGCCATAACACAGGATCCGGCGGATGCGAAGTTCCTTAACTAGCGGAACCGTGTCTGGCGCCTCATACTCGGCCACATTGTTGGAGGCGGCAAAGTGGATTTGCAATGTGTATCTGAGTTTGTGCCTTTGGGAGAGGTGAGGACGATGCCGGCTCCCAAGCCGGTGTGCATCTTGGATCTGTCAAAATGCATCCGCCAATGAGTGGAGTCCGAGGCCGGCGGCAGGTACTGGGTCTCGGCCCAGTCGATGAGGAAGTCGGCCAGTGCTTGGGACTTGATGGCGGTGGGGGGCTGATAGTAAATTGTGTACTGAGCCAGCGCAATGGCCCATTTCGCCACTCAGCCGGATGCATCCCGGCTGCCTATGATCTCGGCAAGCGGGGCAGTGCATACGACCGTGATGGGATGCTCTTGAAAGTAGGGCTTGACTTTCTTGGAGGCGAAGTACACACCATAGCACATTTTCTGATAGTGCGGGTAGTTCTGTTTTGAGGTGGACAATACTTCGCTCAAATAATACACCGGCCTCTGGACTAGCTGAGCTCGGCCTTCTTCTGGGTGCTGAACCACAATGACCGTGCTGACCACCCGGCTGGTGGCGGCGATGTATAGGAGCATGGGCTCCTTCTCAGTTGGGGCCGCCAAGATAGGCGGTGTGGACAGCATCTTCTTCAGCTCGTGGAAAGCTTGATCCGCCTGGTCATTCCACTCAAAGTTAGCGGACTTCTTCATAAGTCGGTAGAGGGGGAGAGCCTTCTCTCCGAGCCGACTCATGAAGCGGTTCAAAGATGCCAGGCATCCGGTGAACTTTTGGACGTCTCACAGCTTGGTAGGGACCTTCATTCTCTCTATGGCCTTGATCTTCACTGGGTTGCACTCGATGCCGCGTTCGGAGACCAGAAAGCCTAGAAGTTGGCCGACCGGTACTCCGAACACACATTTATCCGGGTTGAGCTTGATCTGAAACCGGCGCAAGTTCTCAAAGGTTTCCTTGAGGTCTTCCAGCAGGGTGTCACGTTTCTTCGTCTTCACCACAACATCGTCTACATAGACGTGGGCATTTCTGCCGATTTGCTTGAGGAGGCATTTCTGCATGCAACGCTAAAAAGTGGCACCGGCATTTCTCAAGCCGAATGTCATAGTCAGGTAACAGAAAGCTCTGAATGGGGTGATGAAGGCGGTCTTCAAGCGATCAACCGGGTTCAACTTTATCTGGTGGTAGCCGGAATAAGCATCCAAGAAACTCAACAGCTCGCATCCGGCTGTGGAGTCTATCACTTGGTCAATCCTTGGCAGGGCGAACGGATCTTTGGGGCAGACTTAATTGAGGCTGGTGTAATCGATGCATATGCGCCACTGCTTGTTTTTCTTCAGCACGAGGACCGGGTTGGCAAGCCACTCTGGAAAGAACACTTCCATAATGAAGCCGGCTGCCAGAAGCCGGGCTATTTCTTCTCCGACTACTCTTCTCTTCTCTTCTGACAGGCGGCGCAAGGGCTGCCTGACCGGCTTTGCGTCAAATAGGACGTGTAGCTTGTGCTCGGCGAAATCCGTCGGGACACCCGGCATGTCTTTGGGAGACCATGCATAGACGTCCTGATTCTCATGGAGGAAATCGACGAGCTCGCCATCCTATTTGCTGTCAAGGCCTGTGCCTATGACAGCGTGCCTCTCTGGGTGCTCCATGTCCAGGGGTATCTTCTTTGTCTCCTTGGCTGGCTGGAAAGAACCTTGAGCTTCACATTCTTTGGGGTCAGGAGACAAAGCCGGCTGCTTGCCAGCCAAGGCCACAACTCGGTCCAGCATCTTCTTTTCTTAGGCGATCATGAGGGACTCGGCTAGCCGACAACTGGCTGCTGCACACTCAGAAGACTTCTTGTAGTCTCCGGCTATGGTGATAATGCCCTTGGAACTCGGCATCTTCATCTTGAGGTAGGCATAGTGGGGCACAGCCATAAACTTGGCCAACGCTGGTCGGCCAAGCGGTCGTGTCACGGGCTCTCCAAATCCACTACTTCGAACCATATTGCCTCTCGGCGGAAATGATCCTTGTCTCCAAAGAGGACATCCATCTTGATCTTGCCGATTGGTGAGCAGGACAGGCCGGGTACGATGCCATGGAACACAATCCGGCTAGGCATGAGTTGCTTTGGCTTGATGTTGAGCTTCTCCATTGTATCTCGGTACAGTATGTTGATACTGCTCCCGCCGTCTATGAGCACGCGGGAGAAACGAGCGGCGCGTCTCTCTGTTGCCAGTGTAGCATCCAAAACAAGGGCATAGGAGCCAGGTGACGGCATCACCTCTTGGTGGTCGTCCTGGCTCCAGCTGATGGGCTTCTCTGACCAGTGCATAAACTCAGGGCTACTGGAGGCGACCGCGTTGATTTCTTGGTGTTGTCGGCGCCGACTTTGCCGATCGTCTGGTTGGCTCGTGAAGACGACATAGGCGGCATGCTCGTCAGGGAACTCGTCGTGGATGGCTCCGACTGCTGGCTGAGCGGCCGACTGCTGGGGGGCAAGAGGCTGCTGGCCCGCAGGCGGAGGTGGCAACAACCCCTCGCCCTTGGAGATTCGGGTGAGCCAATGGCACTTCCGGGTCGTATGGTTGGACGGCTTCGCGCCGCTGTGGAACTTGCAGGGGGTGTCGAGAGTTTGCTCGTAGGAGAAAGCCGACTGCCAAGCCGTCCTGTCGCCCTTCTGTTTCTTGGGAGCCGGCCGTCCCTCAGGTTGCTCTTCTTCGACCGTAGCCACCTGCCGGCTAGTGGAAGGCGGCATCGGAGCCTTGCGCTTGTTGTCATTCTGGTATGGGCGCCGGGTGGTCTCTCCAGCCGGCGTCTTGGGAGCCGGCGCAAGTACTTTCCCGGAAGCGTCGACTTGAAGCTCGGTCTTCATGGAGGAGTCGGCCGTGGAGTGTTTGTCCGCGATGATCAGCAGCTCGTCAAGGGTAGTCGGCTCGTCGCAGAGGAGTCGGTGCTTGAGGAGGGTGCCTTCTCGGCACCCGGCCGTGAAGTACTCGATTGCCTGAACCTCGTGCACCCCTTCGCAGGAGTTTCAGAGCTCGGCCCAACGCGTGAGGTAGTCACGAGTCGACTCGTTGGGTCCTTGCACGCACAAGGAGAGCTGTCTGGGTTTGGGAGCCCGCTTGTAGGTGCTGGTGAAGTTGCGGATGAAGGCTTCCGTGAAGTCGAGCCAGCTGTTGATGCTGTAAGGCTTGAGGCTATTGAGCCAGGTGCGCGCTGTGCCTCAGAGCATCAGGGGGACATACTTCACGGCAACGCGCCGGTTGCCGTTTGCTATGCGGACCGCGGTGGAGTAGTCGATCAACCAGTCCTCCGGCTTCACGGAGCCGTTATACTTGGGCGTGTCTCTTGGAAGCGAGAACCCTTTGGGAAAGGGCTCGTCGCGGATGCGGGGGCCGAAACAAGGCGGTCCGACATCATCTTATTCTTCCAAGGCCAAGGATCGAGCAAGGCGGTCGATCCGATGGCGGGCATCATTCTCGCTGACTCCTTCACGGCGACCAAGTCGGCCGCTGAGAGTCGGATGCTCGATAGGCGGCGGGGTGGGATATCTTTCCCCTCGAGGCGGAGGAGGAGGCGGATCGCCTCGTCTTTCCACGCCTTGGGGACGGCCTTCTGCGTCGCGCTCGATGGTGATTCGCGTCCGGCTGCAGCTAGCAGTCGGCTCCTTCTCTGGTCTCGCTCGGGCGCCGCCCGCAGTCGGCGTTCGCGACGTCGCGCCGTGCTCTCGGCAGGGGGGGCTTCCAGCTTGGATGCCGACTTCATGCCGCGCTGCAGCCGCGTCGATCAGCTGTTGGATGCGTCTGGTCATGTAGGGGAGCTCGTCGGCCCCCAGTCCGTTGAGCTCGTCAACGATTGACTGGGCGGCGCGTAGGTTCTCGAGGGGCGTGGCATAGACCGGGCGGTCCGCACCCAGCATGCTGGCGATGGCTGCGCCACGTTTCTTGACGGCGCCGACCCAGCTTGGCCCTTCTGGAGGCAGCGTGTCAAAGGCGGCTTAGTCGACTTCGCGCTGGTGGGCTTCCGTGAGGCGTCTCATGGTGTTTATCTTCTGGCCCTCCGCAACGAGGGCAAGGCGGCGAGCCTCCAGCTCCTCGACGTCGGCATCGGCCGGGATGGGGACGGACAAGTCCTGCAGCACCGCTTGCAGGGCGTCGTGGGTGTTCTTGCCGGAGGCGGCTCCGTGGCTGATGACCAGCACCTCGGTGACGGTGCTGCTGCCACTCTCAGCTCGCGGGAGAGGGTCGTCGAAAACGATCACGTCGGTGGGGAAAGCGTCAAGCGACGCTGTGTCGGAGTCGACAAGCATCGGGTCGGTGGAGCCGACCGACTCCAAGTCCGCGGTAGGCTCGCTGGAGACGTGGAGTTGGTCGAGGAGGCTGACGAGGCGGCTCTCAAGGAAGCCGGTGCCCGCGTCGGATGCGGGCTCGTCGGAGATGCAAACATCGCCAAGGAGATCGGCGAGGCAGCATGCCGCGCAGGCGTCGTCAACGCTTTGTAGCGGGTCGAGGCAAGCGCCATGGGGCGTGCCGGGCTGGCTACGCTCGCGGGGGAGGAAGAGGGTTCCCATCCAGAGTAGGTCTCCGAACGACGGTCCACCTGGCCCCACGGTGGGCGCCAAATGTCGGGTGGTAGGTGCGACATATGCCAACGGGTGGCTTATCATTGTGGGAGCCAGTAAGACATCGTCGGTGCCTGGAAACGCGATAAGGCGAAGACATGCACGCCGGCGAATCTTACCTAGGTTCGGGGCTCTCCATGGAGATAACACCCCTAGTCCTGCTCTGCGGGGTCTCTGCATGATCACTGGATCAACAAGTGGCTACAAGAGGCTCCTTGAGCTGTTCAGTGGTAGGAGGAAGAAGGGCAAGGCTAGCTCTCTCCTCTCCCGATGGTAGTGTCTAAAGCTCTGTGAGATCAACCCGTTGCATGGGTGCCCCGGGGGGTTTATATAGGCCTACCCCCCGGGGGTACAATGGTAATCCGGCTGGGGCGGGCCCAGGCCATCAGTGTCTAAGTACTCCGCCGGCTTCTGGGGCCCGCCGACTAGTGGGTCCCGCCGGCTGCCGGCCCGTTGGTCGACAGGCCGACCCCACCGCTCGGGGGATCTTGTCAGGGGCTGGTTACTGTTGCCTTGCCTCTGATGACGAGGGCTTTGTCGAGGTAAGCATGGCTACAGTGCCGCCGCCTTGCGGGCTCCCACTGTAGCCTTACCGCGTCTAATCTTCTTAATGGCGCGCCCGCCCCGAGAAGGGGAGCAACCCGGCTATAGGAAGCCGGCCCGGCCTTAGGCCGGCTGGGGGAGGTTGGGCCGCCTTGGGATGTCTCCCTGACCGAAGGGGCCCGCTGCCTACGGGCCATACAGGCAACCCGTTGTGGATGGCGTCATGATCCACATGGCAACAGTGCCACGCCGACGGGGGATGGCCGCCCTGTACGGCGTACTGTAGCCATGCATACACCGGGATTCGGGGGTGGCAGGGTTCACTGTAGCCACGCCCCGTCCGTCACCGTTATGGGTGATGGTCTTTAGGATGCGGCGTTCGACAGTCGGCCCTTCGTGGGCCGCCTTCTGGGAGTCGGTCCTTCATGGGCCGGCTTCTTGGAGTTGGCCCGATCGTGGCGTCCTCCAAAGGTTGTTTTATCGCCGGGCCGCCTTCCGCCAGCCGGCCTAGGTGATAGCCGGCCGGAGGAAGGCGGCCCCGTGTCTCAGGTGCTTTGAGGTCCGATTGGCCCATTGTTTTTTCTACGGGCCTAAGGGAGCTGGTTAGGCTACCCGTGGTCATTTACTCCGACACATTGGTGCCACTCCGATGATGTGTGAGTAGTCTTTTGTAGACCTATGGATCCGTAGTGAGTAGCTAGATGAATTTCCCTCTCCCTTTTGATTCTCAATACAATGGTCTCTTGGAGATTCATGTGATGTAACTCTTTTTGCGGTGGGTTTGTTGGGATCCGATGAAATTTGAGCTTATGATTAGATCTTTATTTTTATCCATGAAAGCTATTTGAGTCTTCTTTGATCTCTTATATGCATGATTGCTTATAGCCTCATATTTCTTCTCCGATGTTTGGGTTTTGTTTGGACAACTTGATCTATTTATCTTGCAATGGGAAGAGGTGCTTTGTGATGGGTTCGATCTCACGGTGCTTGATCCCAGTGACAGAAGGGGAACCAACACGTATGTATCGTTGCTATTAAGGATAACAAGATGGGATCTATTTCTACATAAATAGATCTTGTCTACATCATGTCATCGTTCTTATTACATTACTTTTTTTCTCCATGAACTTAATACACTAATGCATGTTGGATAGCGGTCAATGTGTGGAGTAATAGTAATAGATGTAGGCGGGAGTCGGTCTACTTATCTTGGACGTGATGCCTATATAATGATCATTGCCTGGATATCGTCATGATTATTTGAAGTTCTATCAATTAACCAACAGTAATTCGTTTACCCACACTTTGCTATTTTTCTCGAGAGAAGCCACTAGACAAATCTACGGCCCCCGGGTCTCTTCTTTATTATATTTGCCTTCGCGGTCTATTTTCATTTGCTTTTATGTTCAGATCTATTAATCCAAAAATACAAAAATACATTGCTGCAATTTATCCTTATTTATTTTATCTCACGTTCCCGCGAGGTCTATTTATCCAATCTACTACAATTTTATCTATCTTTTTATCCGTGAGGGATTGACAATCACTCTCTTATGTCGGGTTGCAAGTATTTGTTCTTTGTGTGCAGGAGCTATTTACGTGGTGTTGCGTGGTTCTCCTACTAGTTCGATAACCTTGGTCTCATCACTAAGGGAAATACCTACCGTTGCTATGCTGCATCATCCCTTCCTCTTTGGAAAAATACCGACGTAGCTCAAACAAACATCACGCTACTGCTAAGAAAAATAAAACAAATGAAAAATAAATAGAAAAGTAAATGAAATTGAAAGAAATAGAAAAAGGAGAAAGAAAAAAAAATGAAAATGTAAAGAAAAATAAAAGAAATGAGAAAGGCGTAGCAGAGCGCTATAGCTAATCTACCAGTGGCGCGTTTTGTGGACCCGCCCCTTGTTCTCGCCAATTGCAAGGGTTTATAGTGATAGATAAATAAAATAAAAAGGAAATCATTTGCAGCAAGTATTTGTAGGGTTTTAGTACATATGAAGTGAATGAACTCGGGTGGTCATAAGTTCACTAATGCATCTCTGTCATCAACATTGCAACATTGGGTAGACAAATTAGTGTTGGGCAATTGATGGAATAGCGCATAGTTATGATGATTCTTCATGACATGATCAATATATAGGCATTACTTCTGTTACTAGTAGACCGACATCCATCTGCATCTACTACTATTACTCCACCCCTTGGCTACTATCCAGCATGCATCGCAAGGTATTAAGTTCATAACAAACAGAGTAATGCTTGAAAGAAACATTTTTTTTCAGATTGACAGGAGATCAGAGAAATGCAGTTGCAGTCGGCTCATGTCGTGCTTGACATCGGTGAGGACGATGTTTGGACCTGGTCCATTGCTAACAAATTTTGCTCCAAGGTATATTATGAACACTGCTTCAGGGAGGTGGTGGTCGATGAGGCGTTTGCCTGACTGTGGAAAGCAGAAAGTTCCATCAAGTTCAATGTGTTCTGCTGGCTGTTGATGGTTGATAGGTTGAACACAAGGAACATGCTCAAGCGTCGTCACTATAACATCGCAAACAACAATTATGCATGTTTGTTGTGCAATCGACCACCGAAGGAGACAGTGGAGCACCTCTTCTTTCACTGCCCTTTCAGTGTGCAATGTTGGGCTAAACTAGGGATTCATTGGCCTAAACTTGAAAACCGTCTAAGGTTGATTCGTGCAGGGAAACAACAATGGAGCCAACCGATCTTTATGGACATTTTTATGCTGGCTTCTTGGAGTTTTTGGAAGGAACACAACAATGAACACTTTAGAGGGGTGCCACACTCTTTTGATTCTGCGCTTCAAGGGTCTCGTGGAACTACTGGTGCACAACTGTAGACAGGAACTACACCCCTTCCTCTCCTCACTCCTCCAAAATTTGTAATCCCGCTCTAGTGCTCCCCCACTCTTATTTTGTATCTTGCTGAGTTAGTCATAGACATGGCTTGGGGGCCTTAACCCCACCCCTATAATTCTGTAAGCTTTGTGACATGATTTAATACAAAGTCAGTGGGAGCTTCTCCCACTGTCATTTAACCCTAAAAAAACATTAGGAATGGTAACTATACTCCCTCCGTCACGGTTTAGAAGGCACAGTTTAATTTGCGTGCGTTTCCACAATAGAGAAGGTTTAGGGCGCGTTGCATTTATTTCTAGTAGCTAATTAGTACTCCGGGGTACTATTTCTATATGCACGCGTAGTGTGAATGCTATTTTTTAGCCCATCTCACAACCAATAGATAACCACCTAGGTCCCAAAGAATTTCCAAGCACGCCTTCTAAACCGTGACGGAGGGAGTACTAGATTCTAGAAAGAAACATGGTTAGGGGAGTTACCTTTAGCATTATAATATCCTACGCTTTATAATATTTTACAACGTAAGGAATCTTGTGTCGGTACAGTATTACAGTCGGTACCCCTAAACATAAAGTCCTGTAGGGTTCTGGTGGGGGGAAGTTGGAATTCGTGGCTGCATTTGGTTCATAGGTTGATGGATGTTCAACTCTCTGACCAACCAGATGTCACTCACTAGAAATTATTTAGAAAAGGTAGTTTCACGGCGAAATCCATGTACTTAGACATCATTATCTACTGGCCAATACCGAAATCACTTCACATATGGAAGATTAAAATACCCTTAAGAATCAAAATCTTCGTGTGATTTGTTCACTAGAAAGTGATTTTGACCAAGGATAACTTGGTGAAGCCAAGATGGGTGGGTAGTTCAAGATGTTGCTTTTGTGGCCAGAATGAAACCATAAAGCACCTCTTTCTCGACTGTCCTCTAGCCAAGCTTTTATGGCGTACGATACATATAGCCTTTATCGTTGCACCTCCAAGTAGTATTGACACGTTATTTGAGACGTGACTAACTGGAGTGGAATCAAGTATTGCGGGTCATATTCAAATAGGAATATGCGCATTACCTTGGGCTATATGAAACTGCAGAAATGATTCATCTTTAACAGGCAAAAAATTATCAACTCTTTGTAAGTTATTTACAGGGTCATTACTTGGATCCGTACATGGTCATTACTCATGCATGCGGGCTCCAGGGAGTTTTTGGCTATTGGATGCAACCGATAGGAGACAGTAGCTCGGGTTATCTACGACCAGTTTGGATGGCGATCCACTAATAGGATGGGTGTTTAGTCATCTAGGCATATTTTTCGCCGGTTGTGGCGTTTTTTGTTCTTTCATTTTTATTATTGTGCTCCTTCTATGAGCCCTTGCTGAACCTAAGACTTTGTTTTCGAACCTTGGATCAATAAATTGGATGCAAGCATCACTCTGATGCAGAGGCCGAGGGCATTCCTCCTTTTAAAAAAACTAATAATTAGTGAATAGTTGCTTTTCTTAGAGACAAGCGACTGAAAGACATCAACGATATCAAACAAGAAGAGCACAGTTATGTCGAAAGATTTTGCTCAAAAGGTTGGTTGTTCTACTATAACTAATTTGCATGAGCGTTTGTTGTTGCTAGACCTCTTTAATCTCTATACTACGTGGTGAATCGAATTGTTGATGTTCTTTTCCACTCGCTTGTTCTCTTTAAACTACTCTAATCTTGCATATTATCCTTTATTCCACTATCTCTTGATCCAACTTGAGAGCTCTTCTAATTCTGCCCAAGAGGGTACACTGGCTGGTGGACTGTAAGGGGCATCTCCAACGCGATTCTCAAATAACCGACAAAATGTCTGGACCGGTCTGTCTGGATGTAATTTGCCATCCAGCGCGGACCATTATTTGTCTGTGGACACGTGTGCGCGTTTGAATTATAGCAAACTGGACGCAGATAAGGGGAAGGTTTAAAGGGTCACGAACGCTGCCACGTACGCGTCCGACAACACAGTCTCCCACCCGAAACCATCTCCCGCGCGACTGCACCTCCGCTCCTGGTGCCACATTTATGCTGGCCCAGAGCGAACACAGACAATTACGAGCCAACATTGAAGCGGCGCGTCGGGCGAGAGTGCCACCCACGCCACATCCGCTTGATTTCCATGACTGTTAAATGCTAGAACGACATGACCAAACGGGGTGAGAGGACGGTTTTCTACCGCATTGTGGCGCATGCCCATTCTTCAGCCTGCAGACATTAGACAGATGTGCCTGCTGAGAAACTGCCGAGAAACCTGCTCCGCCCCCCGCGACAAAATAGTGTGCTACTTGGTCTGGCCGATGCCCGCTACTTAAACGTTATCACGCGTGACATTTTCCACACCGCACCACCTCCACTTCCCTTCCCGCTCTATGCACCTGTAACGCAATGACGACAAGCTCTAGAGCATTGTGGGAGAGGCTCTGTATTGAGCAAAAGCTCGAGTTGGCGGACTTGCGGGTAGCTGGAAGACCCGTCGTGGAAGAAAAATAGAGGTCGAACCGCTAACGAGCTCGCCAAAGGAGAGCGACCATGACCTGACGATGGAGGAGGCATCCAACGACGAGTCGGCGCCTACACCGCGCCGTTCCTTACCGGCATCAGCATGGAGCTGGCGTTGGCGCACTTCAACACTATTATGGCGGAGGTGGAGTCGACTCACTCGGTGTTGGCGTTCTAGAGGGTGCACGAGGACCAACACTACAATCTCGACCTCCTCGCGCAACACCTACTGGCGTAAGGGCAAATCTATGACGAACGAAGAGGTAGTGGCGGGCATGGTCACAGAGGACATGACCTTCATCGACCAGTAGGGGGCGCTCTTCAAGCCCACCCAAACCTCGCGCCGACCTACGTCGGCAGCTCCGCGTCGTTTGCGTTGTCCGCGCCGTTTGTCACAACAACCACGAGGCCGGCCCGTACACTTCTATCTGTGAGCTCACCGACCGGCGGCGGACTCTGGCAAGTCAGAGTAGGGACATTGGAGCCACTCCATCTCCTCCCATGTCTTACTCTTCCTCACCGAACGTGGGGAGGAACAGGACGTTGTACACGTTCGTCTCCATGGCCTACGAAGATTTAACTAGGAACTTTTGCTATGTTAGTAAAATCCAGGTGCGTTTTTCTTTTGTAAAATATATCGGACTTTCATGAATTTGGTCCAAGTTGAAATGAAAATTGTCCAGTTTGCATAAATTTACCATGTTTGTTCTTAGCCACGTTTGAAAGGAGCGCTCTCATATCAGTGTCTACGGACACATCCGTGGACGAATACTACGTCCGTTTTAGGGGGATAGTGTTGGAGATGCCTAACCCTAGGCCTGGCTGCCTGGTGGCGTCAAATATTAATCAGAAAACGGGCTTGGGCTAGACAGGAGAGCTGTAATCAAACTGTGAAGACGAGTCCCGGACCTCCCGGTAGAAGTTGGAAAAGAAGCCAATTTGGAATCCGCCAAAAAAAAAACCGATTTGGAACTGAATCTCAACTTCGGCCCGACATGCAAATATATTCAATGCTATATTAACACGTCCGCGGTACCTAGTACAACGACATCAGACTCGTACGTAGTAGTACGCGTCGATGATGGGAATCGAGACGGCCGCCGCGCTCCCGGACGACGTCGTCCTGGAGGTCCTCGTGCGCGTGGCCGACATCGACACGCTGTTTCGCTGCGCCGCGGTATGCAAGCTGTGGCGCAGGCTCATCGCCGACCGCTCATTCCTCCGCCGCCGCTGGCCCGAGAACGCGCCCCATCCGTCCTTCTTCGCCGGCTTCTTCACCCGGCAGCGGTTACATGGAAAAGAGGACGAGGATCTGCTTGTCGGCGTAGACGAGGTCGGGGACCCCGACTCGCCGCCCATATTCATCCCGGTTCGACGGTCGGCGCTCGGCCCCGGCGGCCGCCCCTTTCTCAGCCCACGCGCACCCGCAGGGCTTCTCAATGGCGCGAAGCCGCTCACCTCGCGTGGTGGCCTCCTCCTCGTGCGCCTCGCTCCCCACGACAACCATGGCCCTGTCAACCAGGCCGTATGGGCCCTGTTGGCCGGCACCTGCGATGTGCTTCCACCGCTAGTATGCGAGCCGAACTGCCCCCTGGGCTATGCCATTCTAACCAGCGAAGACTGTTGCTCGACGGACAGACACCGGACGGCACCGCCGGAGCCGCCAAACTACTCAACATTCTTCAGGGTGCTGGCCATCGGCCTGGCCCGTGACCACCGCCATCTGGACTGCACCTTGCACAGGTTTTCGTCCACCGAGCCGAGCTGGGCCGTCTCTACAAAGCGCTTCGGCGAGCTGGGCGGGCATGGTACATGGACGTACGGGCAGAAGGTGTTAGCGCCCCTGACTGGCAGGACCCACCTGCCAGCCCAGCAGGAAGGCCCAGGCGTGTGCCCAAGTCCAACCCACGCTACATCGTCCCAGAATGGAGGAACCTACGGCCCAGGAGCGAAGGAGTACTTAAGCCAGTGACCAAGGCAGGCTAGGGTATCCAAAGGATCACGGCGAACGGCTCCTGGCGGCTACCAACCCTGATCCACTTTCCCCTTCCTCCCGATAGAACCCTAGCTCTTCCCCTTCATGTAATCGCTACCAAATCCTGTATCTGTGGGATACAACAAGTCCTGGATGAATTTGAAGATGTTTTCAAGGAGCCAGTGGGTCTGCCTCCGCGGCGCGAGTGTGATCATCGCATTCCTCTCATCCCAGGAGCTCAGCCGTTCAGCATCAGACCCTACCGTCACAAGCCAGACCACAAAGACGAGATTGAAAGACAAGTTGCTGAGTTGCTTCGCACGGGCGTCATCCAGCGCAGCAACAGCCCATTCTCTTCCCCAGCCATTCTCGTCAAGAAGAAAGATGGAACGTGGCGGCTTTGCGTTGACTACCGCCAGCTCAACGCGATCACTTGTGTCAGCAAGTACCCGGTGCCGGTGATTGAGGAGCTCCTGGATGAGCTACACGGCGCGGCATGGTTCTCCAAACTCGACCTACGCGCCGGCTATCACCAGATCCGTCTTGCTGAAGGGGAAGAATTCAAGACGGCATTTCAAACACACTCCGGACACTATGAATTCAGAGTGGCATCTTTCGGTTTGACAGGTGGCCCACCAACATTCCTAGGAGCCATGAACACCACGTTCCACCCCCTCCTGCGCGTGTGCGTTCTGGTTTTCTTTGACGATATACTGGTATTCAGCAAGACACTCAAAGACCACGCACAGGATTTGAGGCGAGTGCTGGCGCTGTTGCGCAGGGATCAGTGGAAGGCCAAGTTCTCCAAGTGTGCGTTCGGGCAGCAGAAACTCTCCTACCTAGGGCATGTCATCAGCGAGCAGGGTGTCGCTACGGAACCAACAAAGATCAAAGCTGTGGCGCAATGGTCAGCACCAACCAGCGTCAAGGAGGTCCGTAGTTTCCTGGGAATGGCAGGTTACTACCGCCGGTTTGTCAAGAATTTCGGAGTCATAGCTCGGCCATTGTTTAACCTTCTCAAGAAAGGTGTGCCCTTCGTATGGACCACAGCAACAGAGACAGCATTCCAGGTCCTCAAGCAACAATTGATCGAAGCACCGGTGCTTGCCCTACCGGACTTCTCCAAGCCTTTCATTGTAGAGACAGACGCCAACGACAAAGGGATTGGAGCAGTACTTCAGCAAGGTGGTCATCCAATTGCATATATGAGCAAGGCACTTAGCCCACGGTACCAAGGCCTATCAACCTATGAGAAGGAGTACTTGGTAGTAATTGTTGCACTCGACCAATGGCGTCCGTATCTTCAGCATGATGAATTCATCATCTCAACGGATCAACACAGCCTGGTTCATCTTAACGAGCAGCGCCTCACGACCCCATGGCAGCAGAAGGCGTTTACCAAACTGTTGGGGCTGCGATTCTCCATTCGTTACAAGAAGGGGAGCGACAACACTGCAGCCGATGCACTGTCAAGGGACCACACCTCTGAGATCCTGCACACAATCAGCTCCTGTCAGCCGGCCTGGCTTGAAGACGTCATCAACAGCTATAACAACAATCCTCAGGCACAGCGCCTCCCCGAGCAGCTTGCCATCCGTGAGGATCCTAAGGGCCGGTTCACATTGAAGCAAGGGATCCTGCGTTTTCGGGATAGAATATGGCTCGGAGGATCGACAGAGATGCAGCAACGCATCATTTCGGCCTTCCACGATAGTGCCATGGGGGGGGGGGGGGGGGGCACTCAGGCTTCCCGGTGACCTACCGCCGCATCAGAAGGCTTTTTGCTTGGCCAAAGATGAAGACTCATGTCTTACAGTATGTGCGCTGCTGCCAGGTTTGTCAGCAAGCAAAACCTGACCGTAGCGCATCTCCTGGCCTGCTTATGCCACTTCCCATACCTCACGAGTCATGGGACCTGATCACGATGGACTTTGTGGATGGCTTACCACAATCTGGGCAGTTCAATTGCCTCCTGGTGGTGGTGGATAAGCGCACCAGGTTTGCTCATTTTCTACCCCTGGCGCACCCATACACCGCAGCCAAGGTGGCTTTGCTTTACATGCGACAGCTCTACAAACTACACGGGTTTCCTGGTGCCATTGGTTCTGATCGTGATCCAGTTTTCACCAGCCATTTTTGGCAAGACTTGTTCAAATATGCAGGTACGGAGCTACGCTTGAGCACAGCGAATCACCCGCAGACAGACAGCCAAACTGAGAGGGTGAATCAGTGCATCGAGACATACTTGCGATGTTTCGTCTAGACATGCCCTAATCGTTGGAGCTTCTGGATACCACTGGCGCAGTTTTGGTACAACACCTCGCACCACTCGGCGATCGGCATGACTCCTTTCAAGGCTATGTTTGGACGGGAACCAAGGCACTGGGGGATCACAGCAACAACATCCTGCACGGTACCGGCTCTGCAAGCGTGGCTCGAGGAGCGAGCAGTCATGCAAGGGGTCATTCAACAATAGCTACATAGAGCACGTCAACTGATGAAAGACCAAGCCGACAAGAAGCGCTCGTTCCGACAGTTCCAAGTGGGTGATCAAGTCTTCCTCAAGGTTCAGCCATACATCCAGACATCGGTGGCTCCAAGGGCGAATCACAAGCTGTCATACAAATTCTACGGGCCATTCCCGATCATCACCAAGATCAATGACGTTGCGTACGAGCTCAAGCTACCTCCGCAAGCTACGGTGCACCCAGTCTTCCACGTTTCCCAACTCCGGCAAGCTCTCCTTCCAGGCACAACGGCGTCCACGGCTCTGCCATCACAGGAAGAGGAACTCGCGGTACCGGTGGCTGTCCTGCAGTCAAGATGGCGCCAGAAGAATGGCGCTATGAAGGAGCAGGTTCAAGTGCAATGGTCCACTCCGACGATTGGCGCCACCTGGGAAGACAGAGAAGCGCTCCAAGACCGGTTTCCATATGCAGAGGCTTGGGGACAAGCCTCTTCCGAAGAAGAAGGGGGTGTTAGCGCCCCTGACTGGCAGGACCCACCTGCCAGCCCAGCAGGATGGCCCAGCCGTGTGCCCAAGTCCAACCCACGCTACATCGGCCCAGAATGGAGGAACCCACGGCCCAGGAGCGAAGGAGTACTTAAGACAGTGACCAAGGCAGGCTAGGGTATCCAGGGGATCACGGCGAACCGCTCCTGGCGGCTACCAACCCTGATCCACTTTCCCCTTCCTCCCGATAGAACCCTAGCTCTCCCCCTTCATGTAATCGCTACCCTAGCTCTCCCCCTTCATGCAATCGCTACCAAATCCTGTATCTGTGAGTGAGATTGCTACCCATATTCGCGATACTACTGTGTCCCTTACAGAAGGATGCCGCCGTGCGCAGCGGTGGCATGGCGCACTGGCTCTATGACGACTGGTCAGACATCAATGACTCGTCAAGCTATGTCAAAGTTGATGCGCGCAGTGATGATGGTGATGTCTCCTTAGCGAAGCTATCTCTGCCGCTACCGGCGATCAAACCCACCTTGGAATTAAACCCATTCATCGTCGCGCAAACGGCGCTCGCTCGCGCGTGCCACGTCAGCAGAGGCGCACTGTGCGTGCCAGCCAATGGCGAGGGAGCTAGGTTGCGTACTGGGTGTGTACGAGAGAGGGGGAAAGAAAACGCGTCGTTCCACGGGTGGGGACAAAAGAGAGAGCAGTTCTTTTTTCCCAACGCAACTCTCTCCTTCTTTCCCATCCCGACCGGCGGCTAGGGTTCCGCCGTAGCCGCCACAGCCACAGCCACCGGCGCCATCCCTGCTCTGTCGCCGCCGTCGCCTCATTCGCCCTGATCTGACGGCTGCTTCTCGTCTTCGTGCAGCCTGGAGCCGTGTACGCGAGCCAGTCCCTCAGGTTCGCGGCGCCGGTGCACGTCGGAGACGAGGTGGTCGCGCAGGTGCAGGCGCTCCACATCAAGGCCACCGGCACAAGGCACATGTACTACTACCACTACTACCTAGCGCTATTTTTGTATCTCTTCTTCTTTCTAGCATTGCGCCTACTGAGAACTAATAGTAATGCTATATCTGTTGGGCAGCGTCAAGTTTGCCACCAAGTGCTTCACGGACGATGAGGAGACTCTTGCCATTGACGGCGAGGCCATGGCTTTTCTGCCCACGCTGCAGCTCAGCGCAGAAGCAATCGAGTGACAAGTATGTTGATTAGAACCATTTCGAATGGGACGACTTTTATCTCATGATGAACCATTTATTTCGCCTTCGCATAAACTTCGGGCCCGGGGGACATGAGATTGCAGCTTTGTCGGCAATAGTTCGTTGTAGTCTTCCTGTTATGACTGATAGCATGAGCAAAGAGTAGTAGATCACTTCAGTTTTCTGAACATTCCATGGGCTGGGTGTACATGCCGACTGTGATAGGAACTGAAGAATTTCAAGAGGTTAACTTGAATCACTAGGCATATTCAGTACTAGATCACTTCAGTCTGCTCAGTACTACTTCTTGCTGCTGCTCCATACTATTTCTGCCGTTGCTCTGTTGTGGAGAGAGGAAGAAAGAAAATAACTCGGTCTGCTTAGTTCACAAAATAACAAATCTGAATCTTTTACATTTAAACTGAAATCTTCTAGGAACTGAAGAATTTCAACAGAATAACTTGAACCACTAGGCTACAACCTGAGAAGATGTGTTCTCTCTTTCCCTCCAAAACTGAGCAACAGCACACTTCAGATGTCTAGTGAACAATTTTATGAAAAGTCAACATGTTTAGAAATCACATACATACCACTTCAAGGAGAAAACACTACAGAATTGATGGCTGCCTTTAGAACTGTTCTGGCTCAGGACCAGTAGGCATTGCTGGCACCCTGATAACATTATGCTCCATCTCGTATACAGGGTTAGTAATTCTAGCAAATACTTTTTTATGCCTTATTTGGTATCATTATCAAGTTTCTTCTGTCACGAAGGGTGGAGAAATGTTGTTAGAAAATGGTTCTTCATATTTCACACTTTTATCTGAATTTTTATAGGTCTCATGTCTTATGTTTCTACGCCCTTCTCGGTGAGATTTCCAAGGATCACTTGCTGATGAAGATTTCTCAGTCTTTGTGAAGATTGATATTTCTTAAAGCTTTGTTGTGCCTGTGTGTAGAATACATGAAGTGGGAGTCTGATCGAGGAGTGGCAGAGGCCTATTCGGAAGGACAGGAGGCTGTCTGACAGTCACTGCTATATATGTTTTTCCATTAAACCATCTAATTAGTGAATTGATCAATGACTAATTTCTTTACAGAATTGATCATAGTTTGATTCTAGAACAGGTGATGGCATAATGCACAGAGCGTCGAAGTGTTGATTCCTCATGCAAGTCCCGCACCGACATTGCTTGAAAGACAAAATGTAGTATACGTTGCATCATTTATGTTTAGTACAGTTTGTTGTTACTGAGTCACTGTGTGGTCAACTCTTGGTATGGTTAGTGAGCACTGAGATGTGGTGTGAAATTTGCTAGGCTGGCTAAAATCTGAACTACCGTGTTGTTTGAGAGTTGAATTGTGACCATAGTTACAAACTTCATTTCCAGGTAAGCTTGCAGCACGTTGTGATTCTTCCAGTAATGATGATGAGGTCTGGGACCATGATATACTAGCATTTTATTTAAATCCCAATGGATCAGGACAATGAACCATTGGTGTACCAACATTTAAGCAAGCAAGTTTTACGCATTTTCGTTTTAGCACATTGTTTTGAGAAATTTGTTCTGATTGCGCAACTTGAGAGAGTCCATGCCAATTTAAGTCTTGCAATTCTCTGAACTATTTTTGAAACATCTAGCCAGATCCGGTTACGGTGTCTTGCCTTCGAACGAGAGCTACAATATTTGTCTTTGTAGCTGCGTGGGCGTCAAAATTTTGTTATCACTGATCCTTCCAACCTGAAGCTTAGAGAGATTCAAATGTTACATGCTCAAGGGCCATGAGCGAACTACTGAACTCAGTTCTGTAAGAATCATACATTCATACTGAAAAATCTCCTCGCATTACCATAGTGGAGTATTACACAACTTCTAGATTTGCATCGAGTAGCTAAATCGAACACCGAATAAACACACCATACTTAATAAAACCAATTTAAACTTGTAAAGAGCATTTTGTAACGGCGGATATTGGTACTTGGATGATGGTCCCAAAAGCAAATGAATTTTTTACTTGGGTTAGACAGTACCAACTCTTACGTTGTTTGGTGTTATATAGCAGGCTTATTACTAATTTCACATGTTTTAACTTTTAGGATGCCATAATAATGGGAGTGAAGAAATTATTGCTTTATAGATTTGAGTGATCAAATCATTTTGTTAATTTGTTTCTCAGTAATTTTCGTTTCAGTTTGACAAGGAATATGCCTAGAGTGGTTTTCTGTAGCTCAGGCTACACGGTACCCCTTATCTTTGCCATCCATTTATGCATCAAGATCCGTGCAGACACATTTGTCTTTTTTGTTTCTCTCAAACAACACAACATATGAACTTTAACTTTTGCAGAACAACAATACATTCTAACTACAATCTAGGAAAAGTACTTTCAGATTTTTTCATGCATTTTAAATACTTGAAATAATATTTTTATTCAAAGAAAATCTCATTTTGTATATTTATATCAGACCAAAAAATCTGAAAGTTTTTTCACACATTGATGTTCTAATGTTTGTTCTATCTGCAAAGTTTGAAGTTCATATGTTGTTTCGTTTTCGAGAAACAAAAAAGAGAAATCTTCTTGTTGTTAGTTAGTTGGAGAGTACAGATCTCAAAGCAAGGTTGGAGGGTTGAGGATAAGAGGTTCCATGTAGCCTGAGCTACAAAGAAACTTTGTGATATGCCTATCGTATCAGAGATGATCATGGAAGAGAAGGAAAACGAATGGAAGGCTCCAATACTTTTGTTATTTGATTATTAAGTTCTTCCACTATGGTTTCACCACATGATGCCCCCCCCTTCCTATTTTTCACTGGAACGTACTATAACAATGATGATTGTACTTGTATTTGTTCTTCACTGAGTCAGTACATGATGAATGCGCACATGGATTTCCTTCGCAATCAAGAAACGGAAATCCTTTGGGTTCAGAGAAATTTTCAACATTGATTTATTTAAAATTTGTGATTTCTGATGTTTGAGTCAAGGATGTCAAGATTTCCTTATTTTGTTATTCACGGAAAATGGAGCAACTTTGTGCTTATTTATTTGCTTATATGCTCTGCATTGTCCTTTATGTTAAGAAATAAATAGAAGACAAAGTAGTATGTGCTTTTCTAAACATCTATACTGCTGAAGCACCTTTTCTGTGAGATTTAATATAGCTATTCATTATCTGGGTGTATTTGTACTACTTTTTGACTTGTCTTTATTTGTTTCATGTGATGCAAGATAATATTTTGTTCCAGTGTTCATCATATTTTACCTTTTCCTGTTTGTTTGGAGAAAGACGTTTCTCTTTCTTACAAATACATTATTTCTTAAATAGAACAATAGTCACCATACAAGGTTCTTCCACCAAATAAATGTTTTTCTATGTGCAACTAAGACTGACTTCCTGCTGATTGGTTATACAATCTTATTCTGCAGAACCCGCATGAGAGACAAGAAACACAAGGCCCATTATGAGGTGAGGATTCTACTGCCCCATTTTTTCAATTAAATGACCCGGTTTCTTCTATGTTTTGAAGATGATCGGCTGTCGCTTGCTTTTTTCTTCTTCCCATAGTTCACTGACGGGGTTGTAGTCTATAGTAGGATTGAAGTAGTACCACCTGAGTTTTTTGGTTCATAGCAGTTGACTCATCTTAATGTGAGGTGCTATTTTAGTTATGAATATTCTTTCCTGATGTGCATGAATGGCACTTTCTGGTTTGGCAATGAATAATTTGTTCAGTCTCTTGTTAATAGGTGCATGAATGTGATTTAAAAGAGCCATGACATAGGAGCTGCTATTTTTTGTTGCTATCAATAGAGTTGCGGCGTAAACAACTGTGGCAACATGATCAGTGCGCATAATAGCGCGACCAGAGGAGCACCCCCTCATCATGTCCAATAGCTATATTCACCTATAGCCAAATCACTTTTGTTGTATATAAGTGCCATCAAGGATCAACCTAGACCCACACATATGCGTAAGCTAGATAAGTGCGCACATGAATGCTCAGGAGGCGTGCCAATGGCACGCCCCAGCCACTAGTATTTTCATATGGCTGGCTTCAACGGGGCGCTCTCGTTATTCTGTTTGCACACGGAAGAAGAAGGCTTCCGGCTAGAGATCTGTACACGGAGCAAGGGTACAGACTAGGACC
The DNA here is from genome assembly GCA_021437245.1 of Aegilops speltoides. Taxonomy (NCBI): domain Eukaryota; kingdom Viridiplantae; phylum Streptophyta; class Magnoliopsida; order Poales; family Poaceae; genus Aegilops; species Aegilops speltoides. The sequence goes on from CM038143.1 coordinate 548,378,406, forward strand.
TTGCTAGGGTGATCGAGCTGAGACCAAGGTTTTGGTTACCGGTCGAAATTTTAAGATTTCCCATGGTTACCGCGTATTTCCGTGCCCGTCGATAAATTCCCATACCAAGCAAAAAATACCAATTTTTTGAATTTTTTGAATTTAGACGTTTGATTTATATAAAGTACGTAGGATCTAATTAATGACATGAGAGTTGGTTCTGACGTGTTGGTAGCAACCTAGTTCCTGTTTTGAGAGGTCTCTGTCTCGAATGTTCGTTCATTCACTTATTTGAATTCAAAATTCAAATATGAAATTCCTTCGAAATATTCTCGGTATTCCTCTGTAACCGTGGTAATCACGTTTACCCAGTCCCCCTCGGTAAAATTGCCTCATTCGGTAACCAAAACCTTGGCTGAGACCACGGATTGAGGGAGTGGTATACTTGTGGCCTGGAGTGAAGAGTGACACGTTGTTCATCAACTCGGACGCGCAGGACATGCATGTTGCTTATCTCAACACCGGAGCAGTGGAGAAAATAACAAGCGAATTTCATGGTTTGACGATGATGCTGTTCCCATGGAAATAGATTGGCCGTCTTTATTCATGTCTCGGCTTGGTGTACCGTGATACTAGTGGGCAATTGTTCTATTTCATGATCTAGAAATACAAAAGGCTTTGTAGATTTACGGGGGTGCTGATGTGGATGGTTAGGATTGGAAGTGCGAGGATCAAGGGACCCACCCCACTCCAATTAGGGGGGACTAGTTGACAACCCGTGCATCCGCACGGTATAGTCATTTTGAAAATACATAAATAGTGAAGAATTGAAGAACTTTTGAACACGGTGGAGCCACTTGCTTCTACTCATTGGCGCTCGTCGGGACTGGCCAATTGCCGATGTGGCCGGGCGGCAGCGGGATCCCGGCATGTAAAATTAGTTGAAGCGACATGGAATTGAGATACGGTTGGTTAGCTACCTGATCTGTACGATATACACAGCCTGTACAATTTTCTGTACAAGATAATCCAACTCAACCGGCCCATGAGATCAAGGTACAACACACGCATACGCAATAATTCCCTGGAACACATATTTCAGTACGACAGCTCGTCTCGGCATATGCCGCCCACGGGACAGATATGGTGGGGGTACAGTTGTCAATCCTGAGTCAAAAACCACTCCACGTCTGCATGAAACCGCCCTAAGCAGTATGAGGACTAAACTTATCCGGTTTTGAAAGTTGAGGGACTAAGATTTACTGGTTTTGGAGTCGAGGGACCATTTGTATACTTTCAGAATAATTGAAGGACGAAAAATATACTTCTCCTAATATATATATATATATATATATATATATATATATATATATATATATATATATATATATATATATATATATATATATATATATATATATATATATATGGTTGGAATTTGAAACGTATGATAACTTGAAATGAAATTCGAGAATCTCCAAACTAATCAATGTATGTTGTGAATTCAAAATTATTTTGCCAATATGAGATAATCAAACTAGAAACTGAAAAGTAAAATATATATTATCAAGGAAAATTTAGAAGGAACCACAAGCTGAATTAAGAGAGAACAAAATAGTAATACATGTTCAAGGTCATGAAAGTTTGAACCTAGTTTTTTCGGTAATTATTCCAGAGAGGAAAGCATGGAATCGTGCATGGTTATTATATATGAAAGACATCAAAGAATAGTAATTTTGTGTCTGTTTAACTTGAAGGGTGTTGGTCAATAAAATTATTGGCTATGGATGAACATCATAAAAAAAATACTTATTACATTACAACATAAACAGTCCGACCTATGGCCTGGAGAAAAGCGTGTCGAGGAGAGCTCATTGCTGCACCTCGCATCTGGGGAACCACAGCAGTCCACTAGTGGAAAAACAGGCTTTCCGTCCAGCCCATAAGTCGCGAAGCTGTAGGAACCGCGACCAATGGGACCTTTAGTCGCGGTTCTGGAGGTGAACCGCGACCAAAGGCCTGGGCCTGGCGCCGGTGGCCAGCTGGTGCACGTGAGGGGCTTTAGTCGCGGTTGGCTGTGCCAACCGCGACTAAAGGCCTTCGGCACCTTTAGTCACGGTTTGCTGTGCCAACCGCGACTAAAGCCCTCCCTATATATACCCATCCAGCAGCCAACACTTAGCCATTTGGAGCCATTCTCTTCACAAGTGGGTGTAGGTTTGCTTTTGGTTCCTCTTATGCACATAAGGTGTTTGATGAAATGCCCCAAGAGCATGAAACAAACATGACATGAAGTGTTGGAGCCACACTCTTCGATCGCGGTTAGCAACTTGATGAACCTTTGATGTGTCAATATGCATGTGTGTAGTTCATAACAAATGCATGATGGTTAATTATATATTTTATATTATAATAATGCAGATGAATCGGCAATGGATGTACGGTAACCGACTCTCCGTGAGTTCACTACGGGTTTGAAAGATTTCCTCGTAGTGGCTAATGCGAACAAGCGGGGGGGTTTTGTTATCTGTCCATGTGTTATCTGTAAGAATGAGAAGGGTTACTCTTCCTCAAGAGTTGTTCACATGCATCTGCTTCAGAAGGGTTTCATGCCAAGCTATAATTGTTGGACCAAGCATGGAGAAAGAGGGGTTGTAATGGAAGAAGATGAAGAAGGGATGATTTCATCGATGAAAGCTATCTTGCTCATTTCGTGATACTTTCATGGAGGATGTTTGAAGGTGAAGGGAAGGTGAAGAAGAGGCACGTGATGATCCGTTGATGATCTTGGTCGGACCATTGCCGATGCACGGAGACGCCGCTAAACCCGAAAAGGAGAGGAGAATTTGGATCGCATGTTAGAGGATCACGAAAGGCGCTGTACCCGGATCGATGATGGTCTGAAAAAGCTGGGCTGCACAATCGGATTTGCTGAAATGGAAGGCGAGGCAGGTGTAGCTGACTCGGCATTTGAAAACTTGCTGAAAATGTTGAAGAATATGTTTCAAAGGATAACGAGTTGCCCGCCAAGACGCATCTGAAGCAAAGAAGGTTGTCCGCCCTCTAGGTTTAGAGGTTACAAGATACATGCATGCATCAACGATCGCATCCTCTACCGCGTGAATACGAGAATTTGAATGAATGCCGGTATGCACTCGCATTGCGTTATAAGATCGAGGCGATGACCCCGTGACGATGTTGAGGGCCGAAACCGGAAGAGGGTTCCGCCAAGGTGATGTGGTATGCTCCTATAATACCACGGTTGAAACGTCTGTTCATGAACAAAAAGCATGCCAAGTTGTTGCGATGGCACAAAGAGAAACGTAAGTCGGACGGGAGTTGAGACACACCGCAGATGGAACGCAATGGAGAAATATCGACGATGGTTCACAGATTTTGCAGTGACGCAAGGAACATAAGATTTGCTCTAAGCACGGATGGCATGAATCCTTTTGGCGAGCGAGCTCCAGCCATAGCACTGCCCGTGACTCTATGCATCTACAACCTTCCTCCTTGGTTGTGCATGAAGCGGAAGTTCATTATGATGCCGTGCTCATCCAAGGTCCGGCAACCCGCAACGACATCGATGTGTACCTAAGGCCATTAGTTGATGAACTTTTACAGCTGTGGGGTGGTGTCCGTGTGTGGGATGAGCACAAACAAGAGGAATTTGACCTCGACGTTGCTTTTCGAACCATCAACGATTGGCCTGCTCTTAGTAACCTTCGGGACTGTCAAATAAGGGATACAATGCATGCACGCACTGCTTACATGAGACCGAAAGTGTACATTTGCCAAATTGTAAGAAGAACGTGTACCTTGGGCATCGTCGATTTCTTCCAAAATTCATCCAAGAAGAAAGAAAGGCAAGCATTACAACGGCAAGGCAGATCACCGGCGAAGCTCGCGGAACGACCGGTGCTGAGGTATTTGATATGGTCAAGGATTTGAAAGTCATCTTTGGAAAGGTCTGGCGGACAATCGGTTCGAAGGGAGCCGACGGGCACGCAGCCATGTGGAAGAAGAAATCTATATTCGGGAGCTAGAATATTGGAAAGTCCTAGAAGTCCGCTCTGCAATCGACGTGATGCACGTTACGAAGAATATTTGCGTGAACCTCCTAAGCTTCTTGGGCGTGTATGGGAAGACAAATGATACAAAGGAAGCACGGCAGACCAGCAACGTTTGAAAGACCACGATGACCGCATCCGGAATGGTTTCAAGGTCGTGCCACCTACGCCCGACCAAAGAAGAGAAGGTCATCTTTTTGAATGCCCGAGCAGATGAAGGTCCCGTCTGGATTCTCGCCCAATATAAAGGGAATAATAAACATGGCGGAGAAAAAGTTCCAAAACCTGAAGTCTCACGATCGCCACGTGATTATGACGCAATTGCTTCCGATTGCTTTGAGGGGCTCTGCCGAAAATGTTCGATTATCCATTGTGAAGCTATGTGCATTCCTCAATGCAATCTCTCGAAGGTAATCAATCCAAAGTTCTACCACGGTTACTGAAGGATGTGATCCAATGTCTTGTCGGTTTGAGTTGGTGTTCCGCCATCCTTCTTCAATATTATGACGCACCTCCTGGTTCACCTAGTCAAGAGATTTCCGTTCTCGGTCCCTGTATTTCTACACAATATGTTCCCTTCGAGAGGTTCATGGGAGTATTAAAGAAATATGTTCAGAATCGTGCTAGGCCGAAGGAAGCATCGCCAAGGGCTATGGAAATGAGGAGGTAATTGAGTTTTGTGTTGACTTTGTTCCCGACCTTAAGCCGATTGGTCTTCCTCGATCGCTGCACGAGGGGAGACTAAGTGGAAAAGGCACGATCGGAAGGAAATCAACGATATGTATGGACGGCCATTCTCTCGATCAAGCACACCACACTCAGTCTCGACCAATTCCAGCTTGGTGGCTCCGTGCTTTGAGAAACACAAGAATATTTTACGCTCGGACAACCCGGGAAGCTGAATCTGGATTAGGAAGGCCCACATGGAGACTTTCGCAGTTGGTTGAGAAAACATTTAATGAATGACAATGATGTTGTAGATCAGCTGTACATGTTGGCCAAGACACCATCTTCGACTATAACGACTTTCCAAGGGTACGAGATAAATGGGAATACATTTTACACGATCGCCCAAGATAAAAAGAGCACCAACCAAAACAGTGGTGTCCGCTTTGATGCAAAGAACCGAGAATGGGCAAAAGGTCACATATTATGGTTACATAGAGGAGATATGGGAACTTGACTATGGACCCTCCTTTAAGGTCCCTTTGTTCGGTGCAAATGGTTCAAGCTAACAGGAGGTGGGGTAAAGGTGGACCAGCAATACGGAATGACAATGGTGGATTTCAACAATCTTGGTTACCTTGACGAACCATTCGTCCTAGCGAAAGATGTCGCTCAGGTTTTCTATGTGAAGGACATGAGTAGCAAACCGAGAAAACGGAAAGATAAGAAAACGATCAAGACATCATGCGATGATCCAAAGCGCCACATTGTTCTTTCAGGAAAAGAAACATCGTGGGAGTGGAGGACAAGATGTACATGTCGGAAGATTATAATATGTTTGCTGAAATTCCGCCTTCAAAGTGAACACCGACCCAAGCATTAAGTTAAATGATGAGGATGCTCCATGGATACGGCACAATCGTAAGCAAGCGAGGGACACAAGGGAAGAATTGATGTGTAATAATTTATTGTACCAAACTTTGTATTTGGTCGATGAACTGAATGATGTATCAAACCTTTGTCAAACCTTCAAGGGATTAGTTTTATTTTTCTGATTTTTGATATATAATTGTATTTTTAAGATTTTAAAATGAATTAGTTTTATTTTTCTGATTTTAAAAGGAAAAAGGAAGAAGAAGAAAGAAGGGAAAAGGAAAAAAAACAGAAGAAAAAAACAGAAGAAAAAAGGAAAAACAGAAGAAAAAAACAAATAGAAGAAAAAAGGAAAAACAGAAGAAAAAAACAAACAGAAGAAAAACATAAGAAAAAAACAAACAGAGAAAAAGCAGAAGAAAAAGGAAAAAGGAAGAAAGGAAGAAAAAAAGAAGAAAAACAAGAAAAGGAAGAAACAAACAGAAGAAAAAAAAAAGAAAAAAAAGGAAGAAAAAACAGAAGAAAAACAAGAATTTAAAATGAATTAGTTTTATTTTCTGATTTTTTGATATATAATTGTATTTTAAGATTTTAATAACATAAATAAATAAGTAATTAGAAACTTTAATAGCAAAAATAATTATCATAAAGTAAAATAAATAAGTAATTAGAAACAAAATAAAATAAAATAAATAAGTTTTTTGTTGTAAGTAGAAACAAAACAAAATAAATAAAGCAAAAATGAAAACAATACAAATTAAACAGAAAACAATACAAATTAAAAAGAAAACAATACAAATTAAACAGAAAACAGGCCTTTAGTCGCGGTTGGCGACAAGACCCGCGACTAAAGGGTACCCTTTAGTCGTGGTTGGCCAGACAAGCCGCGACTAAAGGTGGGGGGCGCGGGAACGCAAAAAACCCTTTAGTCGTGGCTGGGCAGGCAACCCGCGACTAAAGGTACCCTTTAGTCGCGGGTCTCGTCGCCAACTGCGACTAAAGTGGGGGCCTATAAATACTCGTCTTCTCCGATTCCCTTTGTTAAATCGCCGCCCTCGCCGCGGCCTTACCCAGCCTTCGACGCTTAATCGACGCTGACGCCGACGCCGGCAACGCCCGACGCCTGCCCCCCCGACCTGGCCTGCGCGCCGCCGCCCGTCCCAGTGGCGCCGCCTCCGCCCGTACCTGCCCTTGCCCCGCCCGCCCTAACGCCCTTGCGCCTTGCCCAAGGCCACGCCGCCGCCCGACGCCCCCTGCCCTGCGCCTTGCCCGCCGCCGCCACCTGCCCGCCGCCCCGCCTGCCGCCGCCCGGCCCGCCTGCCTTCCTCCAAGCGTGGCATGCATCCAAGAAGAAGAAAGAAGAAGAAGAAAGAAAAGGAAAAAGGAAGAAGAAGAAAGAAGAAGAAAGAAGAAGAAAGGAAAAGGAAGAAGAAGAAAGAAAAGAAAAGGAAAAAGGAAGAAGAAGAAAAGGAAAAGGAAAAGGAATTTTTTCTTTTTTTTTTTTTTTTGTTCTTTTAATTTTAACTAGTTAATTAGTTTAACAAAAGCGGTAAATAACTTAAAACCCTAAACCCCAAAACAAAAAAACAACAGAAAACCGCCAAAGAAAAACAAAAAGGAAAAGGAAGAAGAAGAAAGAAGAAGAAAGGAAAAAGGAAGAAGAAGAAAGAAAAGAAAAGGAAAAGGAAGAAGAAGAAAAGGAAAAGGAAAAGGAATTTTTTCTTTTTTTTTTTTTTGTTCTTTTAATTTTAACTAGTTAATTAGTTTAACAAAACGGTAAATAACTTAAAACCTAAACCCCAAAAACAAAAACAACAGAAAACCGCCAAAGAAAAACAAAAAGGAAAAAGGAAGAAGAAGAAAGAAGAAGAAAGAAGAAGAAAGGAAAAGGAAGAAGAAGAAAGAAAAGAAAAGGAAAAGGAAGAAGAAGAAAAGGAAAAGGAAAAGGAATTTTTTTTTTTTTTTTTTTTTTTTTTGTTCTTTTAATTTTAACTAGTTAATTAGTTTAACAAAAGCGGTAACCCTAAACCCTAAACCCTAAACCCGCCTGCCTCGCTCTACCATGACACCCTCTCCCACCCCTTCCTCGCCTCCTTTTGCCACCGCCTTTTCGCCACCGCCACCGCCACCGCCCCTTCTTCACTTAATTAATTTGTTTTACTACATGTTTTCAGGATCGACATAATGGCGGACGATAGAGCTGACCCGATTATGGACAACTATGATCCGGACGGTGAAGCACATATGTTCGCATCATAAACGGCGATATTCAATATGTGCCGACCGGAGAAGAAGAAGATGATATCTCTTCTTATCTGAACCTTGACGGTGAAGATGAAGGCGCCGCCGAAGAAGATGATGTCAAGAAACGCCGATAAACGCGATCTTCAAATGGAAGTAGCAACCACCTCCGTGCCGAGGTATATATATACATTGAGCCTCGGTGATACAAACTAACTGATTTGAATAAATATGTGTGTACTAACGCGCGACTCTCTTTCTTATTTTAGCCCTCGGCCGGATCGTCAAACAATCGAGTACGTCGTCAAAGCGTGGCGCAACCAAGACGATGAAACCAGGAGAAACATGCACCATCCAGGTTGTCGATCAGGCAACCGGCAGGCACTGGAGCCCCGCAAGAACGCCACCAAGTTTGTCACCAATGCGGAGCCATTGTTAGAGACAACGCCTCGATCACCGCCCAGAGTGGAATGAGCCAAAGAAGGCACGAATTGATGGTTTCACTTTTGTCGATAAGAGAACAAAAAAGATTGCTTCAAGAAGCTTATGGAACATTTCGCTCTACCTCCGAATACAACAAATTCGATGAGGAGGGTAACAAGATTGAGGAAAACAAGGAGAGGAGGAGGCTAGTCAAACAGTTCGCTCTTCATAAGATGGCCGACGATTCGGAAATTCAAGCAAAATCTAGCCCGTGACTTTGTCAAGCGTAACAAGACTCGGATTTCGAGGACAATATGAGAAACTGAAAGATGATTGGCCAGAATTTGTGAAGCAAAAGAAATCGGAGCAGTTCATTCAAATATCGAAACAAAATAAGGAAAATGCGGCTAAGAAGGAGTACAATCATGTTATGGGGCCAGGAGGGTATCGCATTTGGGTGCCTAGGTTCGAGAAGATGGAGAACGAGCTGAGGGCGCGAGAATCCGTCCAGTGCGGAGGATGGGACCCAAGGGCCAAAAGCTGGTGGTACGGGCATGGGGAACGCCAACCCGGAGACAGGGGAGTGTGTTTACGAGGCAAATTAATTAAACCCACCCAAGCCCTTATTGACGCAATGAAGGATGCTCAACAGGGAAGATCAAGTTCAACAGAGAGAACGACGCTACCGACAAAAGCCCTCGAATCCTGAACACGGAGGACGTGTACGAGGCATGGGGCACATTCCGTGGAAAATAGGGTTCCCCGAGCGATGACCCGTCTGATTCTGAAGCCGTAAGAGAAAGATGGATCGGGAAGCAGATGTTGTGGCGCGGTTGGCATCGGAAATGGAAGTGATGAAGAAAACCATGAGTGTACTAGTAGCGAAGAGATTCAGCTCGGTGCAGATGAAGATCATCCAGCGGATCTCGGAAGCCAGCAGCGAGAAGCAGCGTGGCTTCCACGGAGGCCCCACCGGCTGGTGCAGATGCACCGACGATCGAAATTACTGCACCGGAGCCTCGGTGGTCGAAATTACTGCACCGGAGCCTCCTCGCTACCCGTGGACGATATAAAGGAGATGAAAGAATGTCATCTGATTATCCTATCGGGAACATGTCCATGAAGGTAGCCATCGGCAGTGCTTTACCATGTTTACTCGAGCACTCCACCACAACAACCCCATTAAAGATGGCTATGCTCGTGTCACGGTGGAGGACATAGTCCAAGGGTTTGAGGACACGGAGATTGAAATTGCTACACCAAGGGGAGAAAAGACTTGAGATGTCAAGCGCCATTACATTCTATGGCAAAAGAAGTTTATCAAGTTTCAGCGAGGCGCCAAGGACAACAAGTCCACCCCCTACGGTGGTGGTGGTGGCGGTGGCGGTGGTGGTGGTGGTGGTGGTGGTGGCGGTTCACCTACACCTCCGTCACATCAGCCGACGCCGCCCCACCGACAACGTCCGGCGGTGATCATCCGCCGCCCAGTCCTCGTCCGGCGGGTGATCGACGCCGCCCCAATCCACCTATGGCAAAGAAGCGTAAGCAGTCCTGATTATTAACCCGGACCCTTATGTACCTAAGACCACAAAGGTACGGAGCCATCATCAAGCCTCTCCCCACAAGGCCTTGGGAACGAGTGCCGAGGAAGTCGACGCGCGCGGCTGCTGATTTGGAGAAATGGAAGGCGGACTGCAAGAAGAAAAGAGAGCCCGAGCCCAAGCCAGATTTTCGATGAGCAAAAGAAGTGGGCTAAGTCATTTTGAGCACACCGTCCCAAGCCAAAGAATCTGCCACCGACTATGCACGTGAACTTCAGCAGGCATTCATGTTCAAGGAGAACAAAGAGCGGAGAAGGCCGAAGTATAAAAGCGGAAACAAGTTGCCCAGCTCGGGAACAAAGTAAACAATCGATTGCCCGCTTATAGTGGAAGCCTTCGTCCGGATGCCCCGAGATCATACAAGCTGCGGCAGACAGGATTGATCAGAACGAGTGCGAGAACAAGCGCCAACTTAGGTATTACTCTTCGTGAACTATTAGACCTTGATGAGTTGCCAGCGAAGGAGGTAGTAATTACATATGTCAAGAATGGGCCTCCGTCGAGCCTCGCGAGAAAAGGATCTACCCGACCAAATGAAACGCTCTGCTGAATTGGTACAAGGGTTACATAAAAATAAAAACGCCAAAGAATATATTTATGCGGAAGTTAGACATGAGCATCACTTCAAACATTACTATGTACAAGTTGAACTGAGTGAATTGTTCCAGCTTTTCAATCTGCGCGAGCTCGACAAATCTATCATCGCTTGCTACGCTCGTAAGTGATTTATTAATTTCTACCCCATCTCGTTCATATTGCCTGCACTATATATATGTCCTAACTATATTGTTGTGTCCTCTATTATACATGCAGAATGAAGATTAAGGAATGCGAGTAAGGAACATCCATGATGTTGGGTTCATTGACCCACACATCGTTAATGATATTGTGTTGAAGCATTACCCCGCCGACGTGGAGGCGACACTGTGGCGTTTCTTACAAAGCAGGAACTCAAAAGTGATATTCTATTTCCTTACCATTTTGGGTGAGTGTTTCGCTTGAGCACATTCTCTTTTGTTTACTCCATGCATGGTATGTGGCCGGCTAATCGATGAGTTATGCATGACGATTGTGCATGTATCGTGTCCGCAGGTTCCACCGGATTCTGCTAGTAATTAAAGTTAACACCTCGTAATGTCTCGCCCACGACTCTCTGGATAAGGATCCAAAGCTTTGGGCCAACATGAGAAAAATGCTGCAGAAGTAATTATTTTCATTCATTTGCGCCTATATCGATCGGCCTATTTCGCTCATTTCCTAATATCAAGTAACTAATAACTCTCTTGTTCATTTAATTTTCTTTGCCTCGTAGGGTTTGGAGACGGTTCAGAGATACAAAGGTCGGTGAATTCAAAAAGAGCTAGAATTCAAAAGGGTAAAGACTAAGATCGGGGATATTCAGCCACCGCTGACCAATCTATGTGCATACTTTGTTCAGGAGATGATCCGGAGATACACCTCTGAGCGGGTTGATCCGAGTGATACCAATGCTCAGAGGAATAACCTCCGGTGGATGCTTAGTCCAGAAGCTCGCTTCCGACCACTTCAAGAGGAACTAGCTGGATGGTTCTGCAGGGAAGTCCTCCATCCTAAAGGAGAACACTATCACGAGGACGTAGAACTTTATATGGATTAAATCATGTATGGAAACTTGTTCAAAATTGTATATGGTCATCCGATGATATTGAATATATATTGTATATTCCTCTTGAATTCTTTTGGTTCTAATTTCAAATTTATTTGAAATTGTACATTCATATGCATGTATGTAGTACCGTAGAATATATGAAACTCCTTCAAAATTAAAATAAAGCACAAAAGAATTAAAACAATACAAATTAAACAGAAAACAGGTTTAGGGGTGGGGCTAAAACCCTAAACCTCAGGCGGCCTTTAGTCGCGGTTGGCGAAGAACCGCGACTAAAGGTCCTCCGCCTGACGGCGGCCTTTGGCGCCCACGGGACGGGCCTTTAGTCGCGGTTCTTAAGCAGCCGCGACTAAAGGTTGGGGGCTTTAGTCGCGCTTATCTGGTCGCGGTTGCGCAGCCGCGACTAATGGCAGTTGCGAACCGCGACCAAAGGCCTTTTTTCCACCAGTGGTCGGAGCATGGCGAGGCATAGATTGCTGCAGCAAGGTCGATGATGCAGGAGTCAGCGAAATCTTGGACTGGGCAGGAATATGCTTTTCCAGGCATCCGTTGGCTGTAGTAAATGTCGACGAGCCAGGTCTTGCCTTGTACAGGAGAAGCCACGATCGGCTCGCCAGGCAAGAGAATAGCTGGCGCTTGCTGCTGCAGAAATTGTTGCAGCGGTGCATGAACCGCTGGAGGAACTGCAGAGCCTGACGGGAGCCACGGCGGTGGCAATGACGAATAGTACTTTGCAGCAAGATCGCCATGCATGTTCGAAGACCATGCAAAGTGCAGCAGCTCAGATAAAGGCGCGACAAGGGATATAATCTGTTTAGGAACCGGAGCACAAGAACGTGAAATTGTTGCAAATATAGCAATGCTGCAGGCAACAAAACAATGTGCACTAGAAATTGTTTCAAATATAGCAATAGTGCACCACTGTATAATTCTTTGACAGATGATCGTCAACCCCGCACTTGAAACAATGCATTTTCTTTCTTCTGTTTAGACACCATAACAGAGTTGTCGACCGACTGAACAAGATGCGGGTTATCCCTACATGAATAGATCTCGTCTACATCATATCATCGTTCTTATTACATTACTCTATTTTCTTCATAAACTTAATACACTAGATGCATGTTGGATAGCGGTCGATGTGTGGAGTGATAGTAGTAGATGCAGGCAGGAGTCGGTCTACTAATCTTGGACGTGATTCCTATATATTGATCATTGCCTCGGATATCGTCATAATTATTTGATCTTCTATCTATTGCCCAACAGTAATTTGTTTACCCACCGTGTGCTATTTCTCGCGAGAAGCCACTAGTGAAATCTACGGCCCTCGAGTCTATTCTTTATCATATTTGCTTTCCGATCTAGTATTTGCCACTTTTATTTTCAGATCTATTATTCCAAAAACCCAAAAATACCTTGTTGCACTTTTTATTTGCATCTTTTATTTCGCGTTTTATGGAGAGCTATTTATCCAATCTATCACAAAATTATCTATGTTTTTACCATTAAGGGATTGACAACCCCTCTTACGCGATTGGGTTGCAAGTGTTTGTTCTTTGTGTGTAGGTATCGTTTACATTGTGTTGCTTGGTTCTCCTACTTGATTGATATCTTGGTTTCACAACAGAGAGAAATACGTATTGTAGCTGTGATGCATCATCCCTTCCTCTTTGGGGAAATACCGACGCAGTATCAAGTGATATCAGCATGTATTCCATAAATAGTCATACGTGCTTATGGAAAAGAACTTGTATGGCATCTTTTGTCCTACCCTCCCATGACAGTGGAGTCCATAAGGAAACTAAGGGATATTAACACTAGTAGAAAAAGGGTCAAACGTGAAGCACATTAGTGCCGGTTTGTATTAGAGCCGGCACAAATGTATACATTAGTGCCGGTTCCAACGGCTAGCCGGCCGCTCTCATTAGTACCGGTTCGTGGCTAACCTTTAGCACCGGTTCGTGCCACGAACCGGTACTAATGAGGGTGGTGGCAGGATGTTGTCGATCTGGGCCCCTCCAGCAGATTTAGTACCGGTTCGTGTCACGAACCGGTACTATAGGTCCTCCTGCATATAAACCCTTCGTCCAGCTCGCTCTGTTCTTCCCCCTTTCCCCTCTCCTCTCCTCTCTGTTCTTCCTCTTCCCCTCGAGCTCATCACACATTTTGCCCAAAATTTGTCAAGATTTGAAGGCCCCCATCCATTCAAGTGATAACAAAGGTTAGCAACTTTGTCCTTTCATCTCTTGTTGATAGATTAGCTCTTGCAATGCTTTATATAGTTATTAATTTGTGAGTTTAGTAATTTGGGAGGATATATATATGTGCTAGTATTTGATTTATATGCAATTTGAGGTCAAAAATAACACTTAGTTTGCATATGTAGGTGTGGTTTACTTAGTGCCTTCTAAATCTCCGTCGTAACCACCGTCGATCGCCTGCACTGTCTCCGTCAGCCGCACCTCCTTGTGGTGAGCCTCTTGTTCATGAAATTTTATATAAAAATTGATGTTTGTGTGATTTGGATATATAGTTAATCATGTAATAATTATCTTACCCGACGTTGTTTGTTATACATAGTGCCATGGTTTTGATATCCGCCCCGTCGGCCCTCGCCCTTGTTATGATTCGGATGTGGTATATTCTCTTTTAAAACTATTTGTTTCATTTCGTGTTTATGACAAATTATGCCCATCAAGTTGACATAGATATTTTTATCTAGGAGGTATGTGAACCGAAAATTCCAACCGACCCTATTGTCGAGAGGTTAAATTTAGTTGAAAGAGAAAGCGAGTACTTGAAAGAAAAAATTGAAAAGAATTGAGGGGGAGAAGATGGAATTGGAGTTGCATGTTGCCGATGTCGTCGATGATCACAAGATCAAGATGGAGAAAATGCGCTTGAAGATTAGAAAGATTAGAAAATATGCCATCGATAGTGAGGCTTGGTATCATTATGCTGTTGGATCAATTGTTACCTTAGTTGCGATCTTGATCACATTTGTTGTTGCATTTAAATGCTTTAGCTAGAGAGTTATTTGTTTGTTGCATTTAAGTGTTGTATGAACTTTATGTATGAACTTGTATTAATTTGGTCTATTCGGTGTTGTGTAATGAAGATGAGCCGCAATGGATGTACGATGACCGATGCTCTCCCAGTTCGTTGAGGGTGCATACTTTTCGCTTGCGGTTGAGGCAAACAAGCGGGCGGATGGTTTTATGCCTTGTCCATGTGCTGGCTGTAAGAATGGTCACAATTACTCTACGCCAAGAACCATTCACGCCCACTGTTTGAGTCCGGTTTCATGCCCCACTATAATGTTTGGACCAAGCACGGAGAAAGAGGGGTTATGATGGAAGACAATGAAGAAGAAGAGGACGACGACAACTATCCTGGCCATGGGTTCCCTGAATACGATGATACAACAATGGGGGAAGAAGCTGAGCCGGTAATGCGGGAAGAAGCTGAGCTGGAAATGCGGGAAGAAGCTGAAGAAGAGGCATCAGATGAGCCCATTGATGATCTAGGTCGGGCCATTGCCGATGCAAAGAGAAACTGCACAAGTGATTTGGAGAAGAAGAAGTTGCAGCGCATGTTAGAGGATCACAAAAATTGTTGTACCAATTGCGTGGGTGACAAGAAAAGCTGGGCACCACATCGGAATTGCTGCAATGGAAGGCGAGAGAATGGTGTATCTGGCAAGGGATTTGGAAAGTTGCTGGTAATTATAAAGGATATGCTTCCAAAGGACAACGAATTGCCCGAGAGTACGTCACGGCAAAGAAGGCTGTCGCCCTCTAGGGTTAGAGGTGCGTAAGATACATGCATGCCCTAATGATTGCATCCTCTACCGCGGTGAGTACGAGGATTTGAACGCTGTGCCGGTATGTGGTGCATTGCGCTATAAGATCAGCTGCGATGAGCTCGGTGATGTCGAGGGCGAGCGCCCAGAAGAAGATTCCCGCAAGGTGATGTGGTATTCTCCTATAATACCACAGTTGAAACGCTTGTTCCAAAACAAAGAGCATGCCAAGGCGATGCAATGGCACGTAGAAGACCGTAAGAAAGACGGAAAGTTGAGAGTACCGGCGACGGGTCGCAGTGGAAAAAATCGAAAGAAAGTACGGAAGGAGTTTGCGATGACGCAAGGAGCGTATGGTTTGGTCTAAGCGCAGATGGCATTAATCCTTTTGTGGAGCAAAGGCAGCAACCATAGCACCTGGCCCGTGACTCTATCTTTGTATAACCTTCCTCCTTGGTTGTGCATGAAGCGGAAGTTCATTATGATGCCGTGCTCATCCAAGGCCCTAAGAAACCCGCAGCGACATTGATGTGTACCTAAGGCCATTAGTTGAAGAACTCTTACAACTGTGGAATGGAACAGTGTACGCGTCGTGGGATGAGCACATGGGGAAGAATTTGACCTAAAGGCGTTGCTTGTTCGTGACCATCAATGATTGGCCTGCTCTCGGTAACCTTTCGTGATGCACAAACAAGGGATACCGCGGATGCATGCACTGTTTGGATGATACCGACAAGATATATTTGAATAGTTGTAAGAAGAATGTGTACCGGACATCGCCGATTTCTTCCGAGCAGGCATCCCATAAGAAAGAAAGGCAAGCATTTCAAAGGTGAGGCGGATCACGGACGAAGCCTCGCCACCGTCATCGGTGCTGATGTACATGATATGGTCAAGGATTTGAAGGTGATATTTGGAAAGGGTCCTGGCGGACAACCTGTTCCGAAGGACGCGGACGGATGCGCACCCATATGGAAGAAGAAATCTATATTTTGGGACCTGCCATATTGGAAAGACCTAGAGGTCCGCTCCGCAATCGACGTGATGCACGTGACGAAGAATCTTTGCGTGACCCTGCTTGGCTTCTTGGGCGTGTATGGGAAGACAAAAGATACACCTGAGGCACGGGAGGACCAGCAACGTATGCACGGAGAAGACGGCATACATTAGGGTCATGCAAGCTACGCTCTTACCAAAGAAGAGAAGGAAATCTTCTTTGAATGCCTGCTTAGTATTAAGGTACCGTATGGCTTCTCGTCGAATATAAAGGCAATAATAAACATGGCAGAGAAAAAGTTCTAGAACCTAAAGTCTCATGACTGCCACGTGATTATGACGCAACTGCTTCCGGTTGCATTGAGGGGGCTTCTACCGGAAAACGTTCGATTAGCCATTATGAAGCTATGTGCATTTCTCAATGCAATCTCTCAGAAGGTAATCGATCCAGAAATCATACCAAGGTTATAGAATGATTTGGTGCAATGTCTTGTCAGTTTCGAGTTGGTGTTCCCACCATCCTTCTTCAACATCATGACGCACGTCCTAGTTCACCTATGCGAAGAGATTAACGTTTTGGGTCCTGTATTTCTACACAATATGTTCCCCTTTGAGAGGTTCATGGGAGTCTTAAAGAAATATGTTCATAACCGTGCTAGGCCAGAAGGAAGCATCTCCAAGGGCCATCAAAATGAGGAGGTCATTGAGTTTTGTATTGACTTTATTCCTAACCTTAAGCCGATTGGTGTTCCTGAATCGCGGCATAAGGGCAGACTGGATGGAAAAGGCACACTAGGAGGGGAACAAATAATATGTATTGACGGACATTCTCTCACTGAAGCACACTACACAGTTCTACAGAATTCCACCTTGGTGGCTCCGTATATGGATGAACACAAGAATTTGCTACGCTCCAAACACCCGGAGCGGTCTGATGATTGGATTACACGTGAACAAACTAGGAGTTTTGCCAACTGGTTGCAGACACGTACCATGCATGACACCTCTATTGAAGATGACCTGTACTTGCTGTCCCAGTTACCATCTTCGAATATAATGACTTTCAAAGGGTACGAGATAAATGGTAATACATTTTACACGATCGCCCAAGATAAGAAGAGCACCAACCAAAACAGTGGTGTCCGCTTTGATGCAGAAACCAAGACGGGAAAGGAAACATATTATGGTTATATACAGGACATATGGGAACTTGACTATCGACGTGGTTTAAAGGTCCCTTTGTTTCGGAGCAAATGGGTCAATATGACACGAGGCGGGGTAACGGAAGACCCGCAGTACGGAATGACAACAGTGGTTCTCAACAATCTTGCGTATGCAGACGAACCATTCGTCCTAGCCAATGATGTGGCACAGGTTTTCTATGTGAAGGACATATCTACCAAGCCAAGAAAAATAAAAGATAAGGAAGCGAATGCATCGTACGATGAGCCAAAGCGTCACATAGTTCTTTCTGGGAAGAGAAACATCGTGGGAGTGGATGACAAGACAGACAAGTCAGAAGATTATGAAAAGTTTGATGAAATTGCTCCATTCACAGTGAATATTGACCCGAGCATCTCGTTAAATGATGAAGATTTTCCATGGTTACGGCGCAAAGGGACACACACGGAGAAAAAGTTTCACACCCAAAGATCTGGGATGTGATCGGCTTCACTATCATCACTTTCTTCTGTGTTTCACACCCAGGAGGGAATGTTTGTAATAGTTAGGGTAGTTATGTGTTTTGGCATTTGAAACGCGAAGAAATTTTATGTGCAAACAAATTCTTTTCATGCATTTACTGATTTTTTCCAGCTAAATGACCCTGAAATTGAAAAGCAATTCAAATGAACTCAGAAAAGGTTGAAAGTTGGCATGGTATCATAATTTCATACAAATAGCATGTGCAAGGAAGTAGAGAGGGTTGTTACGGCAAAAACTGGATGCACTTCATGTACAAAATGGACAATCTCTTTCGAAGTATCAGGGTTTCCGACGAAAACTCAACTGTTACAAAGGCATTTCATTTTTTAAATAACCTAAGCATTACTAAATTGAATATAATGATAAAGCACACTAATATTAAACATAAGAAAAAAGAATCACTGAAAAAACTTTTTTCAAAGTTAAGTTATTAACAAACTAGTGATTCACACAAATTTCAAATAATTCAAAATTTAAACTATTCAAATTTGAAATCTACCGGCACTAACAGAAAGTTTGTAATTTTTTGTACCTAAAGCAAAAATATTCACAAAGAAACTCTAAATACAGCAAAAAACAACTAAAAAATAAATAAAACAAAAAAATAAAGCAAAAAAAATTAAGAAAAAAAGCCCGCCTACTGGGCCAAAGCGGCCTGCATACGACTAGCGACACAACCTTTCGTTGGGCCAGGATGCAGGCCCGCGAAGGCCCAGTAGGCCCACTAGGCGAAGAGGACAGGTAGGCCCAGTAGGCCTGGTTAGGAGAGGAGCTCGACAGAGCTACCGCACTGGGGCTTCTAAACCAGTGCGGTAGCTGAAGGAAATATGCCCTAGAGGCAATAATAAAGTTATTATTTATTTCCTTATTTCATGATAAATGTTTATCATTTATGCTAGAATTGTATCAACCGGAAACATGATACATGTGTGAATGCATAGACAAAACAAGATGTCACTAGTATGCCTCTACTAGACTAGCTTGTTAATCAAAGATGGTTATGTTTCCTAACCATGAACAAAGGAGTTGTTATTTGATTAATGAGGTCACATCATTAGTAGAATGATCTGATTGACATGACCCATTCCCTTAGCTTAGCACACGATCGTTTAGTATGTTGCTACTGCTTTTATCCATGACATATACATGTTCCGTAACTATGAGATTATGCAACTCCGCTTACGGAGGAACACTTTGGGTACTACCAAACGTCACAACGTAACGGGTGATTATAAAGGAGTACTACAGGTGTCTCCAAAGGAAAATGTTGGGTTGGCGATTTGAGATTAGTTTTGTCACTCCGATTGTCGGAGAGGTATCTCTGGCCCTCTCGGTAATGCACATCACTTAAGCCTTGCAAGCACTACAACTAATGAGTTAGTTGTGAGATGATGTATTACGGAACGAGTAAAGAGACTTGCCGGTAACGAGATTGAACTAGGTATTGATACCGACGATCGAATCTCGCAAGTAACATACCGATGACAAAGGGAACAACGTATGTTGTTATGCGGTCCGACCGATAAAGATCTTCGAGAATATGTAGGAACCAATATGGGCATCCAGGTCCCGCTGTTGGTTATTGACCGTGAATGGTTCTAGGTCATGTCTACATTGTTCTCGAACCGTAGGGTCCGCACGCTTAAGGTTTCGATGGCGATGCTTATTATGAGTTTATGTATTTTGATGTACCAAGGAGTTCGAGTCCGGATGTGATCAAGGACATGACGAGGAGTCTCGGAATGGTCGAGACATAAAGATTGATATATTGGAAGCCTATGTTTGGAGTTCGAATGGTTCCGGCGAAAACGGAATTTATCGAGTACCGGAGGTTACCGGAACCCCGGAGGTAAATGGGCCTCGATGGGCCTTAGTGGAAAGGAGAAGGGCCAGCCCTAGGTGGGCGCTGCGCCCCCCCTTCCCTAGTCCTACTAGGACTAGGAGAAGGGCCGCCCTCTCTCTCTTTCCTCCGGGAATCCTAGTCCAACTAGGATTGGGGGAATCCTACTCCCGAGGGAGTAGGACTCCTTGGCGCACCTCCCTTGGCCGCCCCCCTCCCCCTTGCTCCTTTATATACGGGGGCAGGGGGCACCTTGAACACACAAGTTGATCGTGAGATCGCCCTTAGCCGTGTCGGTGCCCCTCCACCATATTCCACCTCGGTTATACCGTCATGAAGCTTAGGCGAAGCCTCGCTACCGGTGAAACATCAAGATCGTCACCACGCCGTCGTCGTGACGAACTCTCCTCGACACTCGGCTGGATCGGAGTACGAGGGACGCCATCGAGCTGTACGTGTCAAGAACTCGGGCGCCGGAGTAACAGCGCCGGGATCGGTCGGATCGCGAGGAGAACGTCGACTACTTCCTCTACGCCAGTGATCGCTTCGCCGGGTCTACAAGGGTATGTGGACAACACTCTCCCCTCTCGTTGCTATACATCACCATGATCTTGCGTGTGCGTAGGAATTTTTTTGAAATTACTACGTTCCCCAACAGTAGCCCCTCGACTAGCGACGTGAAATTGTTGCAAATATAGCAATGCTGCAGGCAACAAAACAATGTGCACTAGAAATTGTTTCAAATATAGCAATAGTGCACCACTGTATAATTCTTTGACAGATGATCGTCAACCCCACACTTGAAACAATGCATTTTCTTTCTTCTGTTTAGATACCATAACAGAGTTGTCGACCGACTGAACAAGATGCGGGTTATCCCTACATGAATAGATCTCGTCTACATCATATCATCGTTCTCGAATGACATGAAAATTTATGGTAATTTTTTATGGACCAAAAGAGACCCCCGAAACACCGGAGTTGGGCCAGGAAGTGAGCGAAGAGGCAACAAGCCTAGGGGGCGCGCCCTACACCCCAGGGCCCCCGGCTTGTGGGCCCCTCGGGCACCCCTTTCATGTAAGACTGACGCCAAAAATTCTTATAAATACCCAGAACCCCGAAAACAACCATAGATCGAATGTTCCGCCGCCGCAAGCCTCAGTAGCCACGAAAAACCAATCAGGGACCCGTTCCGGCACCCTGCCGGAGGGGCAAACCATCACCGGAGGCCATCTTCATCATCCCGATGGCCACCATTATGAGGAAGGATTTGTTCGCCTTCGGGCCTAAGGGTATATACCAGTAGATATGTGTGTTATCTTTACCCTTGAGGTTTCACTATTATCGGATTGAATACTTTTATTGATTTGAGAACATTTGAGAACAATGGGGTGTTCTATTGATTCACTTGATGTATGTTTTGGCACTCAACTCACGAATTTTAGATGTGATAGTGGGGTAATCTATGCATAGGGGTTGATGCACGTTTTCATCCTTGTTTCTCCGATAGAAATCTTGGTGCACTCTTTGAGATTCTTTTTTGTTGGATTGAATATTATGAATCTGAAGTTGTTTGATGCATATCGTATAATAGACGCACGGATACTTGTGGTGACATTGGAGTGTCTAGGTGACATTAGGGTTGATTGATGTGTATCATATGGTGTTATTTTAGTACAAACTCTAAGGTTGTTTGTGACACTTATAGGAATAGCTCAAAAGATTGATCAGAAAGTATAACTTTGAGGTGGTTTCGTACCCTACAAGCAATTTCATCTTATATTCTCTGTGATAGGAACTTTAGAGTGACTCTTTGTCGCACGTTGACGGATTGCAGTATGATTTTATTATGTTATCATTGTTGGGAGACTTTGCCGTCCTGAAAGTATGAACCCTCGGCCTTATTTTCAAGCATTGAATACCGCTTTTGCTCACTTTTGTTAATAGTTACCTTAATGTTTTTATGTTCTCAGATTACAAAAACCTATACCTACAATCCATATTACACTTGTATCACCATCTCTTCGCTGAACTAGTGCACTTATACAATTTACCATTGTATTGGGTGTGTAGGGCACACAAGAGACTCTTTGTTATTTGGTTGCAGGGTTGTTTCAAAGAGACTATCTTCATCCTACCCCTTACATGGATTGATAAATCTTAGGTCATCAACTTTAGAAAAAAATTGCTACTGTCCTTCAAAACTCTACGCTTGGAGGCCCAACACGAGTCTACAAGTATAAGTTGCATAGTAGACATCAATGAAGTTTTGAAACTACGGTCATCACCGGAAGTATCCCAATTATTGTCACCTTGGGGTTTACGGATCATAACACGTAATGAGTGCATATAACTTGCAATATCGGATCACGAACATAAATATAATTGTGAAAACATAAACGGTTCATATCCGAAATCATAGCACTCAGGCCCTAATGACAAGCATTAAGCATAGAAAAGTCATAGAAACATCAATCTTAGAACATAGTGGTTAATAGGGATCAAGCCTTAACAAAACTAACTCGATTACATGATGAATCTCATCCATCCCACCGCCGTCCAGCAAGCCTACGAAGGAATTATTCACTCCCGGCCATGAGCATCATGAAATTGGTGATGGAGGATGGTTGATGATGATGAAGACCGAAGATCACCCTCTCCGGCGCCCCAAACGGGCTCCAGATCTGGCCTCCCGATGAAGAACAGGAAGTTGCGGTGGCTCCGTATCGTAAAACGCGATTAAACTTCCTCTCCTATTGTATTCTCCCAAAATAGGAATGTATAGAGTTGGAATTAGAGTCAGCGGAGCCTCGTGGGCCCCACTACCCACCAGGGCACGCAAGAAGGGGGTGGCGTGCCCTGGTGCCTAGTGGGCAGCTGTCCACCCTCCCCCTCCAGTGGGTCTTGATTCTAGTATTTTTTATTTATTTCAAAATAATTCTTTAAAAAGTTCCGTCCAATTCCGAGAACTTTTATTTCTGCACAAAACAACACCATGATAGTTATACTGAAAACAACGTCACTCCGGGTTAGTTTCGTTCAAATCATGCAAATTACAGTTCAAAACAAGAGCAAAAGCGTTAGCAAAAGTTGATACTATGGAGACGTATCAACTCCCAAGCTTAACACATTGCTTGTCCTCAAGCAATTCAGTTGACAAACTGAAAGTGATATAGAAAAACTTTTACGAACTCTTTTGTTCTTGTGTCCATATATATGCTTAAATAGCACCCAGGTTTTCAACAAAGACCATGACTAACTATACAAACAATAACTCTTAGAAATTATATTCACTGATATCAATGGCATAATCAACTAGCGAGCAATAATAAGATATCTCAAATGTCAACACTTTGTCAAAACAATCACGATATAATATGACAATAGTGGTATCTCATTAGCCCTTTCTGGGACCGCAAAGCATAAATGCAGAGCACCTCTAAAGTTCAAGCAGCGGCTAAACATTGTAATTCATGGCAGAAGAGATTCTGTCATGATGCATTCAACATTAACTATACAAAATGCATGAGGATGACAATAGTGCTCTCAGGCTCACGCTTGTTTGAGAAGGTGATGACTCAACATAAAAGTAAAATAACATGAATGTAATAGATAGGCCCTTCGCAAGGGAAGCAGGGATTTGCAGCGGTGCCAGAGCTCAAAGATTAAATTAGATATAAATAAAATTTTGGTAGGTATACCCTTCCTGTCAACGTTACGACCAAGAGTTTTCAAAATATTCCATGGTAAACAAATTAGTGGCGGTTCCCAAGTGGTAGATATAGCAGTTTTCCAGCCCAATGAACACACAGACAATATTGAAAACTACCATTTAAAAAAAAAGGAAAGGGTGATAGTCAACAATTTGTTAATGCTACTCTACAACACATCAAGGGAAACAATTGAAATGTGGTCTTACTCTAAAGGAAAGGCCAAGTCTAATTTAATTACATAGGTAGCCATGGCAGAATAAATCAGTTTACACTTAAGTTCAAGTACTCACCCCACTGTATTAATTGGAATTTGTATAAGTATCCAATAATGTATGTAATATTCAACATAGTACCACCTCCAAAAAGCAACTATTTCAATCATGAATTGTCAAATTCTGGTTAAAATATAAGTCTCTATTGTCTTATCAAGTAAAGTGGACACAATAATGCGCAACTACCTTATTAATGCAAACTAGGAATAATAACCCTACTTAACCCATCAAGTTCTATGCAAAAACGAACAGATAGGCACATCTAATCTCTTTATTGATAATATCTTATTACTCGCTGTTGTAAGATGCCAACAGAATCTCCGATATCTAAATAGCTAGCCCACACTAACTATTTCTCTCAACATGAAAGCATGACACATCACCTCACAACATGCATGAGAAAAGGCCCACCCCCACTACTATATGCCTCTCAACATGCAAGCATGTCACTTCATCACGACATGCATGGAAAAAAAGACCCATCTCAACATGCAAACATACATGAAAATTTTCATTCTATTATGCTATATATTTAATATTTTTTACAACTATATAGTAATCAAACATAATAAATTATATGTATTTTTAGTTTTAATTTTTTTATATTACTACTTCAAATATTCATGTTTCATACAACGAATCACATTGAAATAGTTGCAAAATATTTCGCAACAACGTGCAGGCAATTATCTAGTTATATAACAGTAGTAGAAAAAGGCTCATCTGTCCCGGTTCATAAGGCCCATTTGTCCCGGTTCCCGAACTGGGACTAAAGGGTTGGTACTAAAGCCCAATACTTTAGTCCCGGTTCGCCTACGAACCGGGACAGATGGGGCTCCACGTGGCCATTGCGGCTTGCCCAGGCAGGAGGGCCTTTTGTCCCGGGTGGTAGCACTAACCGGGACCAAAAGGCATCCACACGTCAGCAGTTCAGGGGCTGGGGGTTGTGGTTTTGGGGGTTTTGTAGGGTTTATTTAGTGGTTTCATATATTGTGTGAGCTAGCTAATAGAGAGAAGTATCCTCTCTTATCTCCGTGCTTGGTCGACGCTACGTACTATACGTATAGAGAGGACTTGACATGCTATCTAGCTAGTAAGCAAATGAAGGAAACCATTAAGTACAAAAGATCGTCATGAACATATACAGAGAGAAGTGATCGACCTCTCCTTCTTCGAGAGATTGGTCGAACAACAAGTTTTCGTATATCTATCCGACGCTACTGGCTACACACACACACACACACATATATATATATACACACACACACACACACACAATTTAAGATCTCTTAAAAAATACCCGAACATCTGAACTCAAGTGTCACATGGTATTCTCCGTGTTTGTCGATGATGTGGTCAAGAAAGAATCCCGCCAATTCCTCTTGAATTGCTCGTATGCGATCTTGTGGTAGGAGTTCATCCCGCATCTGAAACATCTAATTTGAAGAAGGGGGTCAATACATATATATGAATGAAACTCAACACAAATGATGGTAATAAAATAAAATTGTGGGTATTATTGCTTACGCACTTCATTTGTTTTTTAGAGTAGCTCCGCTCACAGGTCGTGTGGAGGATGAACTCGCAAATGTAGTATCCACAGTAATTATTCCCGGGTTCTTGCCACAACCATTTACACGAAATAGAGGTCAATCAAACTGATAAGCAAGCATGCTAAATTGGTATTGATGAAACTAGCTAGAATCAATGGGAGATGCGCGGAACTAGCTAGTAGTACTTACTTTGGGGTGTTTAAATCGCAGCTCCCCTGACACTCCCGGAGCTTCTGCGGTGAACTTTTTCCAAACCCTGCCAGACAAAGAAAACAATCACTTGATGTCAGGAAATGAACAAAGTTACCGATATGGTGCGATAATGATCGATTGAACTTACTTCTCGATCATTTTAGTCATGGTCGCATATGCCTCGGGATCTTTTTTTCTCGAGTCTATGACGGTTACTAGTCCCTGCTCAAGCTTAATCCCTAGCAGAATAAAGTGGAAGCTGTGCACGCATGCATAACTCATCAATTACATTACTATAACCTCTAGTAATAAGGGAAACCAAATATGCACAAGACTCACTTGAATTCGTAAGAAAAGAGTATTATATCTTTGTTTTGGTTTCGAAGTAACGATGGTAGCAAGTTGGCCTTGGTTTGTTTGGCATCATGTTTAACATTCCATTCATCTATGAGATTTGTGTTAATGGACCTAATATCACCGATTTGTCTTTTCTTGCATTCGACGATCTTCAATCTGCATAATATAGTGAGGCTAATTATATATACATGCAACGAAAGAGCTGAGCTATATATAGAGACTTAATTACAGAAGTAGTACTTACAGATAGTAGCAAGTGACGATTACTTTGTCGAGGGCCTTTTGATTGAAAAACTAGAAGATATCCTCATATCGAACAGACAACAGATCAATTCCAACGAGGTCGTGCTCCTCTTTAACTCTCAGCATCAAAGTATCCTGCCCAGACTTGCGGCGGATGTCCATGTAGCAATCATGGAATCTTCGCATCATCGTTGTTATAGGAGGATGACCAGGTTTGACGAGAGGCTTCCTGTGCGGCTATTTCAATCCGTCCACCTCCATTGTATCAAAACATGCATCGTCGGGCAGGTAATCTCCAGGATTGGTATCGGGTACCATCCCCACATGATTAGCGACGATATCGCTAGACACCTTCAGCGGGGGGGGGGGCACGATTGGTTTGCTTGTTCGCCGAGTTGGGGAATTTTTTCCCAATTCTTCGTTCTGCTAACCTTAGATCACTTCAAGTACTTCCCGACCGCTCCGCTTCCTTATATGTCCTTTCAATCATGCGCTCAAAGTTGGTTTGCAGCGGAGGCGGTGGTGGTCGATTCAGGGCATCCAAAGTGCACTTTGCTTTCACCGTATCTATCTTCTCCTCCAGAGGTGGATGTTTCTTAGCTCTTTGCATTTCAAAGAAGTTCTTCACTTGTGCTTCGCAGATCTTCTTGTTTTCTTCCTAGCTCATCTCGTATGGTAACATCTCTAGAGGCTTGAGAGAAGTACTGAATCTGTATTGCCTCCCGCCTCTGGTTGTACTGCTAGACGCCAGAGCGGTTGCGGTTGTCTTCTTTCATTGCTTATGAGGCGGAGAAGAAGGAGGCGGAGTGCTAGGATGCGCCGGAGCAGCCAGAGCGGCGGCGGCTGTCTTCCGCTGTTGTTGACGAGGCGGAGGAGGAGGCGGGCTGCTCAGACGCGCTGGTGCAGGCGGAGAAGGAGGCGAAGTGCCGCTACGCGCCTGAGTAGCTGGAGAAGGAGGAGGAGTGCCCTGATCACTCGCTAGAGGAGGAGGCAGAGTGCCCTGACTCGCCGGAGGAGGAGGAGGAGGCGGAGGCGTCCAGTTTGGTAGCTTGATGAGCTCCTTCCACCATAGACATGGAGTCTTCAGAGCAAAATGCAGCAGAGTCTCCCCTTCACCAGTAGGGTGGTCAAGCTCGAGCTCCTCAAATCCCTTTGTTATTTCATCGACCATCACAACAGCATAGCCTTTTGGAATCGGAAGGCAGTGAAAAGTGGCGCTGAGTACAGGAGATGCAACAGAGCCGATAGCCGCCTTGACTTTGAGATGCTTCCATTGCGTCATAAGGTGGAAAAATTCAGTCTCTGTGATAGCATCCACGGGGTAGGTGGGAGCCGTGAAGTCAGGCTGCTGAAGGAGCTCGGTGGAAGCCACGCTGCTTCTCCGCTGAGATGGCGGGGTAGCTTATGGGATAGCTTTGTGTGGCTGATCTGGTTGGTCGGCAGCTTGCTAGCTCTCAACTTGTTGCTCTAGGTTTAGTACTCTTGCATTCAGCTTTTGCAGATCGATGAACTCCTGTTTCCTCTTCCTTTCCTGGGTTTTGTACCCACCTGAGTCGGCAAACCAAACCTTCCACGCAACGGAGCCTCCCGTGCCTCGTGTTCGTCCTGGGTGCTCAGGATTGCTGAGGGCCTTTGTGAGCTCGTCGGGAATGAACGTCCCTTCCTGCACTACGGCGATATACTTTTGAAGCTTCTTGACCGGTATTTTAAATTGCTCGTTCATCCAACAACACTTCCCTGTTTTAGGGTCCAAGGTTCCCCCAACCCCGAAGAACCAAGTCCTTGAACGGTCTGGCCAGTTCAATGTCTCTGGTTCGACCCGTTTATCAAAAAGGTCCTTCTCAGCCTTGTCCCACTACGGCTGGGCTTTGAGATAGCCACCTGAGCACGTAAGATGGTGACACTCTTCTTTGCAGCATTTAACTTCTTTCTCACTGACATCTTCTTACTCTTCTCCGATGTCTTGTAGGCCACAAATGCGGCCCAGTGATCTCTTATCTTCTCAAATCAGCCGGTGAGTTCTGGAGGCTTCCCTTTGTCGACAAATGTTGATTTCAACTCATTCTTCCACCTCCTGAATAGATCTACCATCTTCTTAGGAGCATGAGCCTTGATCAATGGCTCTATAACAGGCTTATCCGGATCCTCCTCTGGCGCTAGGGTGCAATTTGCCTTCAGCACGGTCCAATGATAATCTTTCTGTCTATCTTCGACATAAGAAACTTGAGGGTCTTCGCTCTTAGGCTTATTCCATTGGTGGATGCTGATCGGGATCATGTCCCTAACAAGAACCTCGCAGTGAGCAGAAAATGCTTCCTTTGTCCGACTGGGTTCAATCGGTTGGCCATCGCACGCAATTGCGGTGATCGTGAACCTTTCATCCTGGCGCAACTTTTTCTTCGGGCCTCGTCTCGTTACCTAAGTTTGGCTCGATCAGGAGTGATAGAAAAGAAGAAAGAAGAGAGTTAATATGTGTACATACCAAAACAATTAATGCATCAATTAGCTAATCAACATAGTCTAATTAATAATATATATGAAGGAAATATGCCCTAGAGGCAATAATAAAGTTATTATTTATTTCCTTATTTCATGATAAATGTTTATTATTCATGCTAGAATTGTATTAACCGGAAACATAATACATGTGTGAATACATAGACAAACATAGTGTCACTAGTATGCCTCTACTTGACTAGCTCGTTTATCAGAGATGGTTATGTTTCCTAGCCATGGACAAAA
Organism: Aegilops speltoides; assembly: GCA_021437245.1. NCBI lineage: Eukaryota > Viridiplantae > Streptophyta > Magnoliopsida > Poales > Poaceae > Aegilops > Aegilops speltoides. Next base: position 548,407,321 of record CM038143.1, read on the forward strand.
GAGTTGTCATTTGATTAACGAGATCACATCATTAGGAGAATGATGTGATTGACTTGACCCATTCCGTTAGGTTAGCACTTGATCGTTTAGTATGTTGCTATTGCTTTCTTCATAACTTATACATGTTCCTGTAACTATGAGATTATGCAACTCCGCTTACGGAGGAACACTTTGGGTACTACCAAACGTCACAACGAATCGGGTGATTATAAAGGAGTACTACAGGTGTCTCCGAAGGTACATGTTGAGTTGGCGTATTTCGAGATTAGGTTTTGTCACTCCGATTGTCGCAGAGGTATCTCTGGGCCCTCTCGGTAATGCACATCATTATAAGCCTTGCAAGCAATGTGACCAATGAGTTGGTTACGGGATGATGCATAACAGAACGAGTAAAGAGACTTGCCGGTGACAAGATTGAACTAGGCATTGGATACCGACGGTCGAATCTCGGGCAAGTAACATACCGATGACAAAGGGAACAACGTATATTGTTATGCGGTTTGACCGATAAAGATCTTCGTAGAATATGTAGGAGCCAATATGGGCATCCAGGTCCCGCTATTGGTTATTGACCGAGAATAGTTCTAGGTCATGTCTACATAGTTCTCGAACCCGTAGGGTCCGCACGCTTAAGGTTTCGGCGATGCTTATATTATGAGTTTATGAGTTTTGATGTACCGAAGGAGTTCGGAGTCCCGGATGAGATCGGGGACATGACGAGGAGTCTCGAAATGGTCGAGACGTAAAGATCGATATATTGGATGACTATATTCGGAGTTCGGAAAGGTTCCGAGTGATTCGGGTATTTTACGGAGTACCGGAGAGTTACGGGAATTCGCCGGGGAGAAGTATTGGGCCTTATTGGGCCCTGCGGGAAAGAGAGAGGGGCTGCCTGGGGCAGGCCGCACGCCCCCCCAAGGCCTAGTCCGAATTGGACTAGGGGGAGGGGCCGCACCCCCTCCTTCCTTCCCTTCTCTCTTCCCCTTCCTTGTCTCCTACTCCTAATACATGGAAGGACTACTAGTTGGACAAGGAAAAGGGGAATCCTACTCCCGGTGGGAGTAGGACTCCCCATGGCGCGCCCCTCCTAGGGCCGGCCTCCTCCTCCCTCCCTCCTTTATATACGGGGGCAGGGGGGCACCCCATATACACACAAGTTGATCTACGGATCGTTCCTTAGCCGTGTGCAGTGCCCCCTTCCACCATATTCCACCTTGGTCATACCGTCGCGAAGCTTAGGCGAAGCCTCGCGATAGAACATCAAGATCGCCACCACGCCGTCGTCTTGACGGAACTCTCCCTCGACACTCGGCTGGATCGGAGTTCGAGGGACGTCATCGAGCTGAACATGTGCTGAACTCGGAGGCTCCGTACGTTCGGTGCTTGGATCGGTCGATCGTGAAGACGTACGACTACATCAACCGCGTTGTGCTAACGCGTCCGCTTACGGTCTACGAGGGTACATGGACATACACTCTCCCCTCTCGTTGCTATATCATCACCATGATCTTACATGTGCGTAGGAAATTTTTTGAAATTACTACGTTCCCCAACGATGGCATCCGAGCCTAGGTTTTATGCGTTGATGTTATATTCACGAGTAGAACACAAATGAGTTGTGGACGATATAAGTCATACTGCCTACCAGCATGTCATACTTTGGTTCAGCGGTATTGTTGGATGAAGCGGCCCGGACCGACATTACGCGTACGCTTACGCGAGACTGGTTTTACCGCCGTGCTTTGCACACAGGTGACTAGCGGGTGTCAGTTTCTCCAACTTTAGTTGAACCGAGTGTGGCTACGCCCGGTCCTTGTGAATGTTAAAATGAAGTCTATTTGACAAACTATCGTTGTGGTTTTGATGCGTAGGTGAGAACGGTTCTTGCTAAGCCCGTAGCAGCCACATAAAATTTGCAACAACAAAGTAGAGGACGTCTAACTTGTTTTTGCAGGGCATGTTGTGATGTGATATGGTCAAGACGTGATGAGATATAAGTTTTTGTATGAGATGATCATGTTTTGTTGAAGTTATCGGCAACTGGCAGAAGCCCTATGGTACTCTCTTTGTTGCATAAGATGCAAGTGCCAAATAATTGCTTTACTTTATCGCTATGCGATAGCAATAGTTGCAAGAGCAATAGTTGGCGAGACGACCATGTGACGACACATTGATATAGATCAAGATGATGAAGATCATGGTGTCGTGCCGGTGACGATAAAGATCATGACAGTACTTTGGAGATGGAGATCAAAGGCGCAAGATGATCATGGCCATATCATGTCACATATTTTGATTTTATATGATGTTTATCTGTTATACATCTTATTCTTGCTTTGATTGACGGTAGCATTTTAAGATGATCTCTCACTAATTATCAAAAAGTGTTCTCCCTGAGTATGCACCGTTGCGAAAGTTCTTCGTGCTGAGACACCATGTGATGATCGGGTGTGATAGGCTCTACGTTCAAATACAACGGGTGCAAAACAGTTGCACACGCGGAATACTCAGGTTATACTTGACGAGCCTAGCATATACAGATATGGCCTCGGAACACGAAGACCAAAAGGTCGAGCGTGAATCATATAATAGATATGATCAACATAGTGATGTTCACCATTGAAAACTACTCCATCTCACGTGATGATCGGACATGGTTTAGTTGATTTGGATCACGTGATCACTTAGATGACTAGAGAGATGTCTGTCTAAGTGGGAGTTCTTAAGTAATACGATTAATTGAACTTAAATTTATCATGAACTTAGTCCTGATAGTATTTTGCAAATTATGTTGTAGATCAATAGCTTGCTTTGTTGCTTTCATATGTTTATTTTGATATGTTCCTAGAGAAAAATTTATTGAAAGATGTTAGTAGCAATGATGCAGATTGGATCCGTGATCTGAGGTTTATCCTCATTGCTGCACAGAAGAATTATGTCCTTGATGCACCGCTAGGTGATGACCTATTGCAGGAGCGTATGCGCACGTTATGAACGCTTGGCTAGATCAATATGATGACTACTTGATAGTTTAAGTGCACCATGCTTAACGGCTTAGAACCGGGACTTCAAAGACGTTTTGAACGTCATGGACCATATGAGATGTTCCAGGAGTTGAAGTTAATATTTCCAGCAAATACCCGAGTTGAGAGATATGAAGTCTCCAACAAGTTCTAAAGCTAAAAGATGGAGGAGAATCGCTCAACTAGTGAGCATGTGCTCAGATTGTCTGGGTACTTCAATCGCTTGAATCAAGTGGGAGTTAATCTTCCGTGATAAGATAGTGATTGATGAATTCTCTAGTCACCATCACTAAGTTGCTAGAACTTCGTGATGAACTATAGTATGCAAGGGATGACGAAAACGATTCCCGAGCTCTTCGTGATGTTGAAATCAACGAAGGTAGAAATCAAGAAAGAGCATCAAGTGTTGATGATTGACAAGACCACTAGTTTCAAGAAAAAGGGCAAAGGGAAAAGAAGGGGAACTTCAAGAAGAATGGCAAGCAAGTTACTGCTCAAGTGAAGAAACCCAAGTCTGGTCCTAAGCCTGAGACTAAGTGCTTCTACTGCAAAGAGACTGGTCACTGGAAGCGGAACTACCCCAATTGATTGGCGGATAAGAAGGATGGCAAAGTGAACATAAGTATATTTGATATACATATTATTGATGTGTACTTTACTAGTGTTTATAGTAGCCCCTGAGTATTTGATACTTGTTCGGTTGCTAAGATTAGTAACTCGAAACAGGAGTTACAGAATAAACAGAGACTAGTTGAAGGGAAAGTGACGATGAGTGTTGGAAGTAGTTCCAAAATTGATATGATCATCATCGCACACTCCCTATACTTTAGGGATTAGTGTTGAACCTAAAGAAATGTTATTTGGTGTTTGCGTTGAGCATGAATATGATTTGATCATGTTTATTGCAATATGGTTATTCATTTAAGTTAGAGAACAATTGTTGTCCTGTTTACATGAATAAAACCTTCTATGGTCATACACAGCAACGAAAATGGTTTGTTGGATCTCGATCGTAGTGATACACATATTCATAATATTGAGGCCAAAAGATGCAAAGTTAATAATGATAGTGCAACTAATTTGTGGCACCGCCGCTTGGGTCATATCGATGTAAAGCGCATGAAGAAACTCCATAAAGATGGATTTTCGAATCACTTGGTTATGAATCATTTGATGCTTGCGAACCGTGCCTTTTGGGCAAGATGACTAAAACTCCGTTCTTCGAACAATGGAACGAACTACCGACTTATTGGAAATAATACATACCGATGTATGCGCACCAATGAGTATGAAGGCTCGTGGCAAGTATCATTATTTTCGACCTTCACAAGATGATTTGAGCAGATATGGGTATATCTACTTGATGAAACATAAGTCTGAAATAGTTGAAAGGTTCAAAGAATTTCAGAGTGAAGTGGAAAATCATCGTAACAAGAAAATAAAGTTTCGCGATCTGATCACAGAGACAAATATTTGAGTTACGAGTTTGGTCTTCAATTAAAACAATGTGGAATAGTTTCACAGTTCACGCCACCTGGAACACCACATCGTTATGGTGTGTCCGAACGTCGTAACCGCACTTTATTTGATATGGTGTGATCTATGAAGTCTCTTATCAGTTTACCACTATCGTTTTGGGGTTATGCATTAGTGACAGCTGCATTCACGTTTAAAATAGGGCACCATCTAAATCCGTTGACACGACACCGTATGAACTATGGTTTAGCAGTAAACCTAAGCTGTTGTTTCTTAAAGTTTGGAGTTGTGATGCTTATATGAAAAAAGGTTTTCAACTTGATAAGCTCGAACCCAAATCGGAGAAGTGCGTCTTCATAGAATACCCAAAGGAAATTGTTGGGTACACCTTCTATCACAGATCCGAAGGCAAATTTGTTGCTGATAATAGATCCTTTCTAGAGAAGGAGTTTCTCTTGAAAGAAGTGAGTGGGAGGAAAGTAGAGCTTGATAAGGTAATTTGTACCTTCTCCCGAATTGGAAAATAGTTCATCACTGAAATCAGTTCCAGTGATTCCTACACCAATTAGTGAGGAAGCTAATGATGATGATCATGAAACTTCAGATCAAGTTACTACAGAACCTCGTAGGTCTTCCAGAGTACGGTCCGCACCAGAGTGGTACGGTAATCCTGTTCTGAAAGTCATGTTACTAGACCATGATAAACCTACGAACTATGAGGAAGCGATGATGAGCCCAGATTCCACGAAATGGCTTGAGGCCATAAAATCTGAGATATGATCCATGTATGAGAACAAAGTGTGGACTTTGATGGATTTGCCCGATGATCGGCAAACCATAGAAAATAAATGGATCTTCAAGAGGAAGACGGACGTTGATAGTAGTGTTACTATCTACAAAGCTAGACTTGTCGAAAAGGTTTTTGACAAAGTTCAAGGTGTTGACTACGATGAAATTTTCTCACTCGTAGCGATGCTTAAGTCTGTCCAAATCATGTTAGCAATTGCCGCATTTTTATGAAATCTGGCAAATGGATAAACAAAAATACATTCCTTAATGGATTTAAAGAAGAGTTGTATATGATGCAACTAGAAGGTTTTGTCAATCCTAAAGGTGCTAACAAAATGTGCAATCTCCAGCGATCCATCTATGGACTGGTGCAAGCATCTCGGAGTTTGAATATATGCTTTGATAAGTTGATCAAAGCATATAGTTTTATATGGACTTACGATGAAGCCTGTATTTACAATAAAGTGAGTGGGAGCACTACAGCCTTTCTCGATTAGTATATGTGAGTGACATATTGTTGATCGAAATGATGTAGAATTTTTCTGCAAAGCATAAAGGAGTGTTTTAAAGGAGTTCTTTAAAAAGAAAAGACCTCAGTAAAAGCTACTTACATATTGAGCATCAAGATCTATTGAGATATATCAAGACGCTTGATAAGATTTTCAATGAGTACATACCTTGGCAAGATTTTGAAATAGTTCAAAATGGAACACCAAAAGAAAGAGTTCTTGCCTGTGTTGCAAAGGTATGAAATTGAGTAAGACTCAAATCCCGACCACAACAGTAAAATAGAAAGAGAATGAAAAGTCATTCCCTATGCCTCACCATAGGTTCTATAAAGTGTGCTATGCTATGTACTGCACCTATTGTATACCTTGCTCTGAATTTGGCAAGGGAGTACAATAGTGATCTAGGAGTAGATCACCGGACATTGGTCAAGAATATCCTTAGTAAGGACTAAGGAGATGTTTCTCGATTATGGAGGTGATAAAAGAGTTTGTTGTAAAAGTTACATCAGTGCAAACTTTTACACTGATCCAGATGACTCTAAGTCTCAATCTAGATACATATTGAAAGTGGGAGCAATTAGCTAGAGTAGCTCCGTGCAGAGCATTGTAGACATAGAATATTTGCAAAATACATACGGCTCAAATGTGACAGACCTGCTGACTAAGCTTCTCTCACGAGCAAAACATGATCACACCTTAGTACTCTTTGGGTGTTAATCACATAGTGATGTGAACTAGATTATTGACTCTAGTAAACCCTTTGGGTGTTGGTCACATGATGATGTGAACTATGGGTGTTAATCATATACAGATATGAATATTGGTGTTAAATCACATGACAATGTGAACTAGATTATTGACTCTAGTGCAAGTGGGAGACTGAAGGAAATATGCCCTAGAGGCAATAATAAAGTTATTATTTATTTCCTTATTTCATGATAAATGTTTATTATTCATGCTAGAATTGTATTAACCGAAACATAATACATGTGTGAATACATAGACAAACATAGTGTCACTAGTATGCCTCTACTTGACTAGCTCGCTTATCGAGATGGTTATGTTTCCTAGCCATGGACAAAAGAGTTGTCATTTGATTAACTAGATCACATCATTAGGAGAATGATGTGATTGACTTGACCCATTCCGTTAGCTTAGCACTTGATGGTTTAGTATGTTGCTATTGCTTTCTTCATAACTTATACATGTTCCTGTAACTATGAGATTATGCAACTCCGCTTACGGAGGAACACTTTGGTACTACCAAACGTCACAACGTAATCGGGTGATTATAAAGGAGTACTATAGGTGTCTCCGAAGGTACATGTTGAGTTGGCGTATTTCGAGATTAGGTTTTGTCACTCCGATTGTCGGAGAGGTATCTCTGGGCCCTCTCGGTAGTGCACATCATTATAAGCCTTGCAAGCAATGTGACCAATGAGTTGGTTACGGGATGATGCAGAACAGAACGAGTAAAGAGACTTGCCGGTGACGAGATTGAACTAGGTTTTGGATACCGACGGTCGAATCTCGGGCAAGTAACATACCGATGACAAAGGGAACAACGTATGTTGTTATGCGGTTTGATCGATAAAGATCTTCGTAGAATATGTAGGAGCCAATATGGGCATCCAGGTCCCGCTATTTGTTATTGACCGAGAATAGTTCTAGGTCATGTCTACATAGTTCTCGAACCTGTAGGATCCGCACGCTTAAGGTTTCGATGACAGTTATATTATGAGTTTATGAGTTTTGATGTAACGAAGGAGTTCGGAGTCCCGGATGAGATCGGGGACATGACGAGGAGTCTCGAAATGGTCGAGAAGTAAAGATCGATATATTGGATGACTATATTCGAGTTCGGAAAGGTTCCGAGTGATTCGGTATTTTTCGAGTACCGGAGAGTTACGGAATTCGCCGGGAGAAGTATTGGGCCTTATTGGGCCTCAAGGGAAGAGAGAGAGGGCTGCCCGGGCAGGCCGCGCTTCAAGGCCTAGTCCGAATTGACTAGGGGAGGGCCGCACCCCCTCCTTCCTTCCCTTCTCTCTTCCCCTTCCTTGTCTCCTACTCCTAATACATGGAAGGACTACTAGCTGGACTAGGAAAAGGGGAATCCTACTCCCGGTGGGAGTAGGACTCCCCATGGCACGCCCCTCCTAGGGCCGGCCTCCTCCTCCCTCCCTCCTTTATATACGGGGGCAGGGGGCACCCCATATACACACAAGTTGATCTACGGATCGTTCCTTAGCCGTGTGCGGTGCCCCCTTCCACCATATTCCACCTTGGTCATATCGTCGCGAAGCTTAGGCGAAGCCCTGCGCCGGTAGAACATCAAGATCGTCACCACGCAGTCGTGCTGACGGAACTCTCCCTCGACACTCGGCTGGATCGGAGTTCGAGGGACGTCATCGAGCAGAACGTGTGCTGAACTCGGAGGCTCCGTAAGTTCGGTGCTTGGATCGGTCGATTGTGAAGACGTACGACTACATCAACCGCGTTGTGCTAACGCTTCCGCTTACGGTCTACGAGGGTACGTGGACATACACTCTCCCCTCTTGTTGCTATATCATCACCATGATCTTACGTGTGCGTAGGAAATTTTTTGAAATTACTACGTTCCCCAATAATATATACCTCGCCGGACTTTCCAACAGCTCCTTCCTCCGTTCCGTCACCGGAGCCGGCATCACAGTCTCCTTCTTCCACCGGCATTCTGTCACCGGAGCCATCATAATCATGTCCTTCCACCTCCATTGTTCGATCATCGGAGCCTGCCTCACCCTCTCCTTCAAGATCATCGGTGTCGTTGAGAAACAACAAGACTACATCAGCTCCTCCGCGGTTGATGTCCTCCAACAACTCTTCTTCTTCTAAGTCTCCTTGATGATCCATAGTTTCTGCAAATATTACAACATGGCAATTAATATAGAAACATGAGAGATGGATATATTAGTGGCAAACATAGACGCATCTAGGGTTTGGGGTGACCTCGACGACGCTTCTAGGGTTTGGGGTGGCCTCGGCAACGCTTGTAGGGTTTGGAGAACTTCGTACCATCATGCCCTGGTTACTTCCATCATGCCCCTCGACGAACCTTGAACTTCGAACCCTTGGCGACCCTCAACCCCTAGGCGTTCCTTGACCCTCGACCCTTCGACAACCCTCGCCCCTCGAACCCTCGGTGACCCTCGACCCCTCGGTGACCCTCGACCCTCTACCCTAGTTCCTGACCCTCGACCGCTCGGTGGTCATCGACACCCTCGTTCCCGATAAAAATTAAGAAGAGGAAGAAGAAGAAAAAAAAGAGGAGAAGAAGAAAAAAAGAGGAGAAGAAGAAGGAATAGAGGAGAAGAAGAAAAAGTAGATAATCTATTTTTTTCCTCTTCTCCTCTATTCCTTCTTCTTCTCCACTTTTTTCTTCTTCTTCTTCTTCCTATTCTTATGTTTTTTCGATGCCTCCCTTCATGTCATTCCGACGTCCCCCCTCATGTCATCTCCGACGTCCCCCCTCATGTCATGTCCGACGTCCCCCTCATGTCGATGTTATCGGGGAGGAGTTAGACGACAACGACGCTCACCCCCTCCTCACATGTCTGACGTCCCCAGCCCCCTCATGTAATGTCCAATGTCTCCCCTCACTTTAACAAAAAAACTACCTTAGAGAAAAGACTTGTTTCGCCACGGATGCTCGGTGCGACGTGGACTCGGTGCAAACACTTTATTAAAATGCGGTGGTGGTCAGGCCGGGCGGTTTTCTTTTCCTTCATCATTTTTCCTTCGTTTTTTCTTATATGTTTGTTTTTGTTTTCACTCTACATTTTCATACATATGAAAAAATTAAGTTTCTATACAAAAGTGCGCAACTTTTATGAAAAAAAAAATCTATGAACAAAAAAATTATACATTTGAACATATCGGGCGCGGCGACTCGCCATGGGCATAAAAACCGAAGACCGAAGACCGAACCCGAAAAGACCGAGAGCGAACCCGAAAAGACCAAAACCGAAAAGACTGAATATAAAAAACGATCTGCAAAATGCTAAGACCGAACTAATTATGGTCTGTTCGGTCGTGATGTATTGAGGACCGAACAGCCCGTATAGACCGAATAGCCCAACCGCGCAAGATATTTGTTAACATAAAGCCCATCTAACAAGCCCAAGCTCCCGTCCTCACCTCACCTCAGAGACCGAGACACCGGAATACCCTATTTGACGTGCGCTGCGTCAAACTGTCGGCGCTTCGCACAGGCGAAGCGACCGAGCGACGCGATGGGCCGGCCCATTATGCGTACGCAGTTCCTGTACTATCGTCCGGTTTTGGGAACATTCCGGAAGGTTCCCTGAACCGGTTTATTTTCTTTTACCGGTTTTCCTTTTAATTTCTCTTTTTCTTTCTTTTTTTTCGTTTTTCTGTTTCTTTTTCTTCTTTCTATTTAGTTTTTTCTGTTTCTTTTTTGTTTCTCTTTCTTATTTCGAGTTTCTTTTTTCTTTCTTCACACTTTTTCATATTTGTGAAAAATGTTCCAAAAACTAAAAATGTTCAAATTTTAAAAAACTTTCGTGACTTCAAATTTTGGTCATAAATTCAGAAAATGTTTCATTTTTAAAATATTGTACTAGTTTCAAAAAATGTTCCCGTTTTAAAGAAATTGTTCGCAAATTTCAAAAAATGTGCATCTTTTCATTTTTTCAGTAGTTTCGAAATTGTTCGGTTTCAAATTTTTGTTCACAAATTTCAAAAAATATGTTTGGGTGGTTCAAAACAAGTTCCGGTTTTAAATAAATTGTTCACAAATTTCAAAAATGTGCACAAGTTCATTTTTGAGTTTCAAATTTTTGTTCACAAATTTCAAAAAATGATCGGGTGGTTCAAAACATGTTCCCAATATCATAAATTGTTCACAAATTTTAAAAATATGCATATTGTTTTTTTTCAGGTGTTTCGAAATATTTCAGTTCCAATTTTTTGTTCATAATTTTCAAAAAATGTTTGGGCAGTTGAAAACATATTCCTATTTTCAAAAATGTTCGGGCAGTTGAAAATATTTTATTCGGTACTTAGCAATTTGTTTTTGTTCACAGATCCCTTTGCTTTTCTCAATAAAAATGCTTTTGAAATCAAGATATTATGTGGATCTGCGCTGCAGTTGGTTCTTTAAGTTTGGCACTGATGTATGCTTAGTAAAGAATGCTAGTTCGACTGGTAGAACCACGTCAGGTTTAGCGTGAGGTCTTGGTTTCGAAATCCCGTGACGATGACATTTTTTTAGCTACAGCGTACTGTCGGTTGTTACATTTATGGGCCGGCCCAGTTGGAGCCCGCCTGTGCGAAACCGCACCTGTTTGCCGCAGCGAGCGGCGAATAGGAGCTCCCCGAGCCACCGTGCCCCTCGATGCAGACACAGGAAACCTAGCCGCCGCTTCACTCGCCTCCTCTTTTCTCTCCTTCGACGAACCCTAGCCGCCACCCGCCGGCCGCCGCTCTGACCCGATGCCCCGTGAGCCGTGACGACCGCCGGAACAAGGCGCACATCGCCCGTGTTTTATGGACCAATGAAGAACTGCACCCCGAGCCATGGCCCGGACAGGGACATGTGACGACTGGTGCCCCATGCCCCGTGCCGCCGTGCCCCGTGCTGCTGTACGGCAGGCCGCCAACCCCGACCCTCCTGCTCGTTCGATCGTCCGTGGCACATCCATCCGCCGCCGGTGTAGCAGCTGGCTGCTGCTGTTCGTCACCGCCATCGCACCACTCGCCCTCTTCCACGCCGGTCACCGGCTCGCCGCCTTCTGTCCTCTTCTGCTGCTCAACCTCTCAACTAAAGGTGAGCAAGCTACTACTTCTCCTGGTGTGCATATGTGATGTACAGATTGTTGTTCATTTAAGTGCATCAATATATTGTTCATGTTCTATGATGTTCAGCTTTTGTGATGTTCAGATTCAAGTAGATGTAGTGCTTCCTTGTAGTTGTAGCCTTGTAGGTGTTGCTGTTGGAATGCTTAATAGCTGTTTGATGGTTTCTATGTTCATGGCAGAGTGTACCATGCTATTTTTATGTTTTTTTGGATTGGTTACTATGTAGAGAGGATACCAAACAAACCAATGTCATTTGTTAGCTGTGAAAAATTACATTATCTGGAATGTTTACAGATTTGGAGGACTTGATTGTATGCTCATGTCAATGTTGTTTGACAGACCAATCTTCTCTCTTTTTTGTAGATGTTTTCTATATTGGAATCTGAACATGATAAGTTGAACGAGAAATATGACACATTTATGAGTATAGAGGAAGAGGCGGATGTAGAAGCAGTAGCTGCAACAGGAGGTGACGAGTCTGTCTTACGTAGTATCATTGTAGATGAAGATGCTGAACCAAATATTGTCGAAGGTGCCTATATAGAAGCTACTCAAGATGAGAAGCCAAAAGGACGGAAGCAAATGGCCTCAAGATCGCAAATCTGGGAGCATTTCACCAAACTTTTTGATGATAAGGGGTTAGTGAAGGAAGGAATGTGCAAATATTGTGACCGGCCAATTCAAGCTACTACAACATGCAATGGGACAACATCAATGCGCAGGTACTTGGTATATGCAAGCGCAATCCGGATAGGAAATTGGATCCAAATCAGACCTCTTTGCAAGCAACTCCGGGAGATGGCATCAGCACTTGGAGATATGATGCGGAGGCAGTTAGGAAGTCATTTACTGTAATGGTCATAGATGATGTGCTACCTTTTGCATTTGGTGAGAAATCTAGATTCAGAAAGTTCGTCTCGGTTGCTGGTGTTGGGGAACGTAGTAATTTCAAAAAATTTCCTACGCACATGCAAGATCATGGTGATGATATAGCAACGAGAGGGGAGAGTATCGTCCACGTACCCTCATAGACCGTAAGCGGAAGCGTTATGACAACGCGGTTGATGTAGTCGTACGTCTCCACGATCCGACCGATCCAAGTACCGAACGTACGGCACCTCCGAGTTCTGCACACGTTCAGCTCGATGACGATCTCCGGCTCCGATCCAGCAAAGCTCCGAGATGAGTTCCACAAGACGACGGCGTGGTGACGATGATGATGTTCTACCGGCGCAGGGCTTTGCCTAAACTCCGCGACGATATGACTGAGGTGGAATATGGTGGAGGGGGGGCACCGCACACGGCTAAGGAATGATCCGTAGATCAACTTGTGTCTATGGGGTGCCCCCTGCCCCCGTATATAAAGGAGGAAGGGAGGAGGAGGCCGGCCCTCTACTATGGCGTGCCATGGGGAGTCCTACTCCCACCGGTAGTAGGATTCCCCCTTTCCTAGTCCAACTAGTAGTCCTTCCATGTATTAGGAGTAGGAGACAAGGAAGGGAAGAGAGAAGGAAGGAAGGAGGGGTGCGGCCCTCCCCTAGTCCAATTCTGACTAGGCCTTGGGGGCGCGCCTGCCCAGCAGCCTCTCTCTCTTTCCGCAGGCCCAATAAGGCCCAATACTTCTCCCGGCGAATTCCGTAACTCTCCCAGATCAAAAAATACCCGAATGACTCGAACCTTTCCGAACTCCGAGTATAGTCGTCCAATATATCGATCTTTACGCCTCGACCATTTCGAGACTCCTTGTCATGTCCCCGATCTCATCCGGGACTCCGAACTCCTTCGGTACATCAAAACTCATAAACTCATAATATAACCATCATCGAAACCTTAAGCGTGCGGACCCTACGGTTCGAGAACAATGTAGACATGACCGAGACACGCCTCGGTCAATAACCAATAGCGGACCTGGATGCCCATATTGGTTCCTACATATTCTACGAAGATCTTTATCGGTCGAACCGCATAACAACATACGTTGTTCCCTTTGTCATCGGTATGTTACTTGCCCGAGATTTGATCGTCGGTATCCAATACCTAGTTCAATCTCATTACCGGCAAGTCTCTTTACTCGTTCCGTAATACATCATCTCATAACTAACTCATTAGTTACATGCTTGCAAGGCTTAGGTGATGAGTATTACCGAGAGGGCCCAGAGATACCTCTCCGACAATCGGAGTGTCAAATCCTAATCTCGAATTATGCCAACTCAACATGTACCTTCGGAAACACCTGTAGAGCACCTTTATAATCACCCAGTTACGTTGTGACGTTTGGTAGCACACAAAGTGTTCTTCCGGTACACGGGAGTTGCACAATCTCATAGTTGGAGGAACTTTGTATAAGTCATGAAGAAAGCAATAGCAGTATACTAAACGATCAAGTGCTAGGCTAACAGGATGGGTCATGTCAATCACATCATTCTTCTAATGATGTGATCCCACTAATCAAATGACAACACATGTCTATGGTCAGGAAACATAACCATCTTTGATTAATGAGCTAGTCAAGTAGAGGCATACTAGTGATTATAGTTTTGTCTATGTATTCACACATGTATCATGTTTCCGGTTAATAAAATTCTAGCATGAATAATAAACATTTATCATGATATGAGGAAATAAATAATAACTTTATTATTGCCTCTAGGGCATATTTCCTTCAGTCTCCCACTTGCACTAGAGTCAATAATCTAGTTCACATCGCCATGTGATTTAACACCAATATTCATATCTGTATATGATTAACACCCATTGTTCACATCGTTATGTGACCAACACCCAAAGGGTTTACTAGAGTCAATAATCTAGTTCACATTGCTATGTGATTAACGCCCAAAGAGTACTAAGGTGTGATCATGTTTTGCTCGTGAGAGAAGCTTAGTCAACGGGTCTGTCACATTCAGAGCCGTATGTATTTTTGCAAATATTTTATGTCCACAATGCTCTGCACGGAGATACTCTAGCTAATTGCTCCTACTTTCAATATGTATCCAGGTTGAGACTTAGAGTCATCTGGATCAGTGTAAAAGTTTGCACTGATGTAACTTTTACAACAAACTCTTTTATCACCTCCATAATCGAGAAACATCTCCTTAGTCCTTACTAAGGATATTCTTGACCAATGTCCAAAGGATCTACTCCTAGATCACTATTGTACTCCTTGCCAAATTCAGAGCAAGGTATACAATAGGTCCAGTACATAGCATAGCATACTTTATAGAACCTATGACTGAGGCATAGGGAATGACTTTTCATTCTCTTTCTATTTTCTGCTGTGGTCGGGATTTGAGTCTTACTCAATTTCATACCTTTGCAGCACAGGCAAGAACTCTTTCTTTGACTGTTCCATTTTGAACTATTTCAAAATTTTGCCAAGGTATGTACTCATTGAAAATCTTATCAAGTGTCTTCATCTATCTCAATAGATCTTGATGCTCAATGTGTAAGTAGCTTTTACTGAGGTCTTTTCTTTTTAAAGAACTCCTTTAAAAACACTCCTTTATGCTTTGCAGTAAAATTCTACATCATTTCGACCAACAATATGTCACTCACATATACTAATCAAAAGGCTGTAGTGCTCCCACTCACTTTATTGTAAATACAGCTTCATCGTAAGTCCATATAAAACTATATGCTTTGATCAACTTATCAAAGCGTATATTCCAACTCCGAGATGCTTGCACCAGTCCATAGATGGATCGCTGGAGCTTACAGACTTTGTTAGCACCTTTAGGATTGACAAAACCTTCTGGTTGCATCATATACAACTCTTCTTTAATAAATCCATTAAGGAATGCAGTTTTGACATCCATTTGCCAGATTTCATAAAATGTGGCAATTGCCAACATGATTCAGACAAACTTAAGCATCGATACGGGTGAGAAAATCTCATCGTATTCAACACCTTGAACTTGTTGAAAACCTTTCGCAACAAGTCGAGCTTGGTAGATAGTAATACTACTATCAGTTTCCGTCTTCCTCTTGAAGATCCATTTATTTAACATGGCTTGCTGATCATCGAGCAAGTCAATCAAAGTCCATACTTTGTTCTCATACATGGATCATATCTCAGATTTTGTGGCCTCGAGCCATTTCGCGGAATCTGGGCTCATCATCGCTTCCTCATAGTTCGTAGGTTCATCATGGTCTAGAAACATGACTTCCAGAACATGATTACTACACCACTGTGCGGATCTTACTCGAAGACCTACGAGGTTCAGTAGTAACTTGATCTGAAGTTTCATGATCAATATCATTAGCTTCCTCACTAATTGGTGTATTTGTCACAGGAACTGATTTCTGTGATGAACTACTTTCCAATAAGGGTATAGGTACAGTTACCTCATCAAGTTCTACTTTCCTCCCACTCACTTCTTTCGAGAGAAACTCCTTCTCTAGAAAGGATCCATTTTTAGCAACGAATATCTTGCCTTCGGATCTGTGATAGAAGGTGTACCCAACTATTTTCTTTGGGTATTCTATGAAGACGCACTTCTCCGATTTGGGTTTGAGCTTATCGGGATGAAACTTTTTCACATAAGCATCGCAGCCCCAAACTTTAAGAAACGACAACTTGGGTTTCTTGCTAAACCACAGTTCATATGTTGTCGTCTCAACGGATTTAGATGGTGCCCTTTTAATGTGAATGCAGCTGTCTCTAATGCATAACCCCAAAACTATATTGGTAAATCAGTAAGAGACATCATAGATCGCACCATATCCAATAAAGTGCGGTTACGACGTTCGGACACACCATAACGTTGTGGTGTTCCAGGTGGCGTGAGCTGTGAAACTATTCCACATTGTTTTAATTGAAGACCAAACTCATAACTCAAATATTCATCTCCACGATCAGGTTGCAGAAACTTTATTTTCTTGTTACGATGATTTTCCACTTCACTCTGAAATTCTTTGAACCTTTCAACTATTTCAGACTTATGTTTCATCAAGTAGATATACCCATATCTGCTCAAATAATCTGTGAAAGTCAGAAAATAACGATACTTGCCACGAGCCTTCATACTCACTGGTCTGCATACATCAGTATGTATTATTTTCAATAAGTCAGTAGCTCGTTCTATTGTTCCGAAGAACGGAGTTTTAGTCATCTTGCCCAAAAGGCAAGGTTCGCAAGCATCAAATGATTCATAACCAAGTGATTCCAAAAATCCATCTTTATGGAGTTTCTTCATGCGCTTTACACCGATATGACCTAAACGGCAGTGCCACAAATAAGTTGCACTATCATTATTAACTTTGCATCTTTTGGCTTCAATATTACGAATATGTGTATCACACGATCGAGATCCAACAAACCATTTTCATTGGGTGTATGACCATAGAAGGTTTTATTCATGTAAACTGAACAACAATTATTCTCTAACTTACATGAATAACCGTATTGCAATAAACATGATCAAATCATATTCATGCTCAACGCAAACACCAAATAACACTTATTTAGGTTTAACACTAATCCCGAAAGTATAGGGAGTGTGCGATGATGATCATATCAATCTTGGAACTACTTCCAACACTCATCGTCACTTTCCCTTCAACTAGCCTCTGTTTATTCTGCAACTCCCGTTTCGAGTTACTAATCTTAGCAACCGAACAAGTATCAAATACTCAGGGGCTACTATAAACACTAGTAAGGCACACATCAATAGCCTGTATATCAAATATACACTTTTTCACTTTGCCATCCTTCTTACCCACCAAATATTCAGTGCATTTCCGCTTCCAGTGACCATTTTCTTTGCAGTGTAAGCACTGAGTTTCAGGCTTTGGTCCAGCTTTGGTCTTCTTCACGGGAGTGACAACTTGCTTGTCATTCTACTTGGAGTTCCCTTTCTTTCCCTTTGCCCTTTTCTTGAAACTAGTGATCTTACTAACCATCAACACTTGTTGCTCTTTCTTGATTTCTACCTTCGTTGATTTCAGCATCACGAAGAGCTTGGGAATCGTTGTCGTCATCCCTTGCATACTATAGTTCATCACGAAGTTCTAGTAACTTAGTGATGGTGACTTAGAGAATTCATCAATCACTATCTTATCTCGAAGATTAACTCCCACTTGATTCAAGCGATTGAAGTACCTGCATAATCTGAGCACATGCTCACTAGTTGAGCAATTCCTCCATCTTTTAGCTATAGAACTTGTTGGAGACTTCATATCTCTCAACTCGGGTATTTGTTTGAAATATTAACTTCAATTCCTGGAACATCTCATATGGTCCATGGCGTTCAAAACATCTTTGAAGTCCCGATTCTAAGCCGTTAAGCATGGTGCATAAAACTATCAAGTAGTCATCATATTGAGCTAGCCAAACGTTCATAACGTCTGCATCTGCTCCTGCAATAGGTCTTTCACCTAGCGGTGCATTAAGGACATAATTCTTCTCAGGCAGCAATGAGGATAAACCTCGGATCACGGATCCAATCCGCATCATTGCTACTAACATCTTTCAACACAATTTTCTAGGAACATATCAAAATAAACATATGAAAGCAACAAAGGCAAGCTATTGATCTACAACATAATTTGCAAAATACTACAAGGACTAAGTTCATGATAAATTTAAGTTCAATTAATCATATTACTTAAGAACTCCCACTTAGACAGACATCTCTCTAGTCATCTAAGTGATCACGTGATCCAAATCAACTAAACCATAACCGATCATCACGTGAGATGGAGTAGTTTTCAATGGTGAACATCACTATGTTGATCATATCTACTATATGATTCACGCCGACCTTCGGTCTCCGTGTTACGAGGCCATATCTGCATATGCTAGGCTCGTCAAGTTTAACTCGAGTACTCTGCGTGTGCAAAACTGGCTTGCACCCGTTGTAGATGGACGAGAGCTTATCACACCGATCATCACGTGGTGTCTCGGCACGATTTAACTTTGGCAACGGTGCTTACTCAGGAGAACACTTCTTGATAATTTTAGTGAGAGATCATCTTAAAATGCTACCATCAATCAAAGCAAGATAAGATGCATAAAGGTTAAACATCACATGCAATCAATATAAGTGATATGATATGGCCATCATCATCTTGTGCTTGTGATCTCCATCTCCAAGCACCGTCGTGATCACCATCGCCACCGGGCGCGACACCTTGATCTCCATCGTAGCATCGTTGTCGTTACGCCATCTATTGCTTCTACGACTATCACTACCGCTTAGTGATAAAGTAAAGCAATTACAGTATGCGTTGCATTTCGCACAATAAAGCGACAACCATATGGCTCCTGCCAGTTGCCGATAACTTCGGTTACAAAACATGATCATCTCATACAATAAAATATAGCATCATGTCTTGACCATATCACATCACAACATGCCCTGCAAAAACAAGTTAGACGTCATCTACTTTGTTGTTGCAAATTTTACGTGGCTGCTACGGGCTTAGCAAGAACCGTTCTTACCTACGCATCAAAACCACAACGATAGTTTGTCAAATAGACTCTCTTTTAACCTTCACAAGGACCGGCGAGCCACACTCGGTTCAACTAAGGTTGGAGAAACTGACACCCGCTAGTCACCTGTGTGCAAAGCACGGCGGTAAAACCAGTCTCGCGTAAGCGTACGCGTAATGTCGGTTCGGGCCGCTTCATCCAACAATACCGCTGAACCAAAGTATGACATGCTGGTAGGCAGTATGACTTATATCATCCACAACTCATTTGTGTTCTACTCGTGCATATAACATCAACGCATAAAACCTAGGCTCGGATGCCATCGTTGGGGAACGAGTAATTTCAAAAATTTCCTCGCACATGCAAGATCATGGTGATGATATAGCAACGAGAGGAGAGTGTCGCCCACGCACTCGTGAGACCGTAAGCGAAGCGCTATGACAACGCTGTTGATGTAGTCGTACGTCTCCACGATCCGACCGATCCAAGTACCGAACGTACGGCACCTCCGAGTTCTGCACACGTTCAGCTCGATGACGATCTCCGGGCTCCGATCCAGCAAAGCTCCGGAGATGAGTTCCACAAGACGACGGCGCAGGACGATGATGATGTTCTACTGGCACAGGGCTTCGCCTAAACTCCGCGACGATATGACCGAGGTGGAATATGGTGGAGGGGGGGCACCGCACATGGCTAAGGAACGATCCGTAGATCAACTTGTGTCTATGGGGTGCCCCCTGCCCCCGTATATAAAAGAGGGAGGGAGGAGGAGGCCGGCCCTCTACTATGGCGCGCCATGGGGAGTCCTACTCCCACCGCGAGTAGGATTCCCCCTTTCCTAGTCCAACTAGTAGTCCTTCGATGTATTAGGAGTAGGAGACAAGGAAGGGGAAGAGAGAAGGGAAGGAAGGAGGGGGTGCGGCCCCTCCCCCTAGTCCAATTCGGACTAGGCCTTGGGGGGGGGGCGCGGCCTGCCCCAGGCTGCCTCTCTCTCTTTCCCGCAGGGCCCAATAAGGCCCAATACTTCTCCCCGGCGAATTCCCGTAACTCTCCCAGACTCAAAAATACCGAATGACTCGAACCTTTTCGAACTCCGAATATAGTCGTCCAATATATCGATCTTTACGTCTCGACCATTTCGAGACTCCTCGTCATGTCCCCGATCTCATCTGGGAGTCCGAACTCCTTCGGTACATCAAAACTAATAAACTCATAATATAACTGTCATCGAAACCTTAAGCGTGCGGGCCCTATGGTTCGAGAACAATGTATACATGACCGAGACACGTCTCCGGTCAATAACCAATAGTGGGACCTGGATGCCCATATTGGTTCCTACATATTCTACGAAGATCTTTATCGGTCAGACCGCATAACAACATACGTTGTTCCCTTTGTCATCGGTGTGTTACTTGCCCGAGATTTGATTGTCGGTATCCAATACCTAGTTCAATCTCGTTACCGGCAAGTCTCTTTACTCGTTCCGTAATACATCATCTCATAACCAACTCATTAGTTACATGCTTGCAAGGCTTAGGTGATGAGTATTACCGAGAGGGCCCAGAGATACCGCTCTGACAATCGGAGTGACAAATCCTAATCTCAAATATGTACAACTCAACATGTACCTTCGGAAACACCTGTAGAGCACCTTTATAATCACCCAGTTATGTTGTGACGTTTGGTAGCACACAAAGTGTTCTTCCGGTACACGGGAGTTGCACAATCTCATAGTTGCAGGAACTTTGTATAAGTCATGAAGAAAGCAATAGCAGTATACTAAACGATCAAGTGCTAGGCTAACAGGATGGGTCATGTCAATCACATCATTCTTCTAATGATGTGATCCCACTAATCAAATGACAACACATGTCTATGGTCAGGAAACATAACCATCTTTGATTAATGAGCTAGTCAAGTAGAGGCATACTAGTGACTATAGTTTTGTCTATGTATTCACACATGTATCATGTTTCCGGTTAATACAATTCTAGCATGAATAATAAACATTTATCATGATATGAGGAAATAAATAATAAATTTATTATTGCCTCTAGGGCATATTTCCTTCAGCTGGCCCCCACTTTAGTCCACCATCAAGAAGAACTTGTACCAGGGACACTATCAAAGTTTATCTAGATGAGAAGTCCAAGTTGAAAATGTTTTTTAAAGAGAATTGTGGAAGTGTGTGTGTAACCACGGATTGTTGGACTTCTCAGCAGCAAGATGGCTATATGGTAGTGATTGCAAACTTTGTTGATGAACACTGGAAATATCATAAGAAGATTATCAATTTCATCATGGTGAAGGGCCACAAGGGGAAGGATCTTGGGAAGAACTTGCAAACATGTTTGATGGAATGGGGGTTAGAAAGAGTTATGACAGTCACCATGGATAATGCGAGCAATAATGATGTCTACATTGTTCACTTGAGAAAGTGTTTGGTTGATGCTAAGACTAGAATAGCTGATGGAAAGTTTCTGCATATGACATGCGCAGCAGATATTGTCAACCTTATTGTACAAGATGGCCAAGAAGAAGTTGAACTTTCAATCAAACGTGTCAGGGCTGCTGTGTGATACATAAAAAATGGGACTTCTCAGTTGGTAAAATTCAAGGAGCTAGCATTGTAAGAGAAGGTTCAGAGCAAGGCATTCTTGAACCTAGATGTATGCACTCATTGGAACTCAACTTAATAATGTTGAAGGCTGCCATCATCTATGCAAAGGTGTTTACAAGGTATTGTGAAGATGACCCATTGTATGTGTTAGACTTGTCTAAAGAAAAAGGAGGATTTGGGTATCCAGATGAGATCGATTGGGAAAATGCTAGAAAAATGGCTGCCTTTCTTGGGCACTTCTATAATCTTACCGTTCGTGTGTCATCCTCACTTCATGTCACTTGCAACAACTTTCTTTTCGAGGTTGGCAATGTACACATCTTGGTTATAAATTGTATGAGTAGTACAGATCCTTTGCAAAAAGCTATGGTAGAGAGGATGAAAGAAAAGTTTTATAAATATTGGGGGTCTTGGCATGAGAATGAAAAGGTGAAGGAGTAGGGTCCTATTGTGAATGAAAGAGGGAAAGGGGAGAAGAAGGAGAAGGAGAAGGAGAAGGAAAATATCCACCTGCTAATTTTTGTTGCTGCAGCTCTTAATCCAAGGTACAAGCTATCTGATTTCACTAGGCTAACTACTTTGGAAATTTTTGGTGCTGAGTGTGGAGAGAAGGTGTGGTTTGCTGTTAACAATGTGTTTCTGAGTTGTTTGAAGAATACCGAGTAAGATTAACTACACCGGAACCAATAACACCAGCCTATAGCCAAGTACCATTAGAAGGAGGAGGAGCAAGTATAATGAAGCAACTAATTGCAAGCAGGTTGAGGCAAAATAATAGTGGAGGAAGTGCAAGTAGTAAATCAGAGCTTGAAAAATACCTTGCCGAAGACTCTGAAGACCCTGATAAAAAAATTGACATCCTAGGATAGTGGAAAGAGAATTCATCTAGGTTCCCAATCTTGGCAAATATGACTCATGATATTCTTGCTATCCCCATTACAATGCTGGCTTCCGAGTCAGCCTTTAGCACAAGTGGACGCATACTTGATGACTTTAGGACATCTCTAACTCCATTTATGGTACAATTTTTAGTTTGTACGGAAGACTGGCTGAGAAGGTCAAAAAATCCTGTCGACATCAAGGAGAACTTGGAAGAATTAGAAGACCTAGAAAAAGGTAAATCAATTAGCCAACTTCTCCATACATGATAGCAGATTACCTGTACCAAACCAATCACATACTAGCAGATTACTAATATGCATGACATACTAATATATATGCATGACTTGTCAACTTTAGTAGAAAAAGGTGAAGCAATCAGTAGTAACTTTTGTACAAAACCAATGTATGGAGAAGTTTCTATGCATGAATTGTCAACTTTAGTAGATTAGAAATGGACTAGCACAAGATCTTACCAACACAAAGATTATGAGTTTGATTGAATCTACTTGTTGAAGTGTTGATTGAAGAATTTGGTGACAAGGTGAAGCGAAAGCGCAAGGTCAATGGTGGTGTTGTTGCTTCTTCCATGGCCAAGTCGACCAACAAAGTGAGATCCCCACATCCACTCATGGTTGAACTGAAATCATGTGGAATGTGTGCTATTCTCATTATCTTGTGCTTGTAGTTTGTGACAAGACTTAGAGAATTGAGAACTGAGAGTGAGAGTACTGTGTTGATGTCAAGTACTATGTGGTTTGCTGCTTATGTCAAGTGTTGAACTTATGTGGAATCTTATGTTCGCTGTTTGTTGTTGCACTGAAATCATGTACTGAACTTGATTTGTATGATGCCAAGTACTATGTTGTCAAGTACTATGTGGTGGTGTTGCTTCCGTATTTGCTGCTGCTTGTTATCTTATTACTTCCTGTCAAATATAAATGATTATGCATTTGTTACTTACTAGCAAAAGAGTCCGTGCGTTGCAACGGGAGAAAAAACACAACACACACTCTTAACCGAACAACCATCACTCAAGACCATAATAGGTCCATCTCCTTTATTTTAGTGACACATCATATTTGTGTTGCCGCCTATCCTTCTTCCCACCCTCGCCGGCGATGGCCTTAGTGTTCACACAAACCAAAACGTGTTAGAATGTGGTTAATCCTAAGACGTCTCTCTCTCTCGCTCTGTCCTCCCTCTCCCTCTCTCTCGCTTTCTCTCACACTCGCGATGAGAAATCTGTTGTTTTCCCATGCGACGTATTCAGAGGTATGCATGTGTAGTTCTCGATGTTTTCTTTTCCCTATATGATTATAGTGGGTGTTTATTTGCAATCCGGATCGCCGCCTGTATCAAAGAAAAATGGATCATGCACTATAGTTATAAGTTTCCTTCCAAAACAATATTTAAAAATTATTTAACAGGTAAAATTAACATCATATACTGATTTCACGCATTTTTCTAATCAAATTTCATATATAACATATTAAAATCAGAGTTACGGTTTAAAAGATGCGTATAATTTAGAAAACCATTTGTATGAATTAAATATCTTTCAAAATAATATTTATAAATACTTAACAGGTTAAAATAATCTTATATTCATATTCTACATATTTTTCTAATCAAAATTCATATATAACATGTTTAAATCGGAGTTACGGTTTAAAAGATATGGATGATTTAGAAAAGCATTTGTTTGTATTAAATATGATCCGCGAATAAAATACCTAAAAAGTCTAGGGGGTTTTGGAAAAACTGTAAAATAACGGTTCGGAGTGACTTAAATCTGGACTACGGGTTAATTTCATGTAAACGCAGGGGCTTTTTTGCAAATTGGCGCGACGGACGGGCAGAAACCCTGCGTGCTTTATTATTAGGTAGAGAATGTGAAATGTAAACATGTATTGGTACAACCATACATGAAGTAACATGTAAAGATGTATTGGTACAACCATATAGGAAGTAACATGAGGAAGTAACATGAATGTACTGGTACAGGCAGTAACACTGATATTAGTTGTAGCAAATTAATTTGGTCTGTTTGGTCGGGACCTAAGACCGAATAGTAAAGACCGAAGACCAAATAGTGAAGAACCGAAAAGACCGAAATTATTTCGGTCTTTAATTCTGGAAGACCGAATTCTTGGAAGACCGAAAAGACCGAATGCCCGGGCTAGCGGCGATGGCGGCCAGACACGGTGTGTCCGAACGTCATAACCGTACTTTATTAGACATGGTGCGATCTATGATGTCTCTTACTGATTTACCACTATCGTTTTGGGGTTATATATTAGAGACAGCCGCATTCACGTTAAATAGGGCACCGTCAAAATCCATTGAGACGACATCGTATGAACTACGGTTTGACAAGAAACCTAAGTTGTCGTTTTTTAAAAAGTTTGGGGTTGCGACACTTATGTCAAAAGGCTTCAGCCTGGTAAGCTCGAACCCAAATCGTAGAAGTGCGTCTTCATAGGATACCCTAAGGAATCAATTGGGTACACCTTCTCACTACAGGAATCAGGATCTTTGCCGTCTGCTAGCTGACACCAAAGAAGGTCTTTGCCATCAGCATACAGAAAGCTGACGGCAAAGAAAGAGCGGACGGTAAAGAGGGTGTTTGCTGTCTGCTAGCAGACGACATAGAAGCTTTGCCGTCTGCTAGCAGATGGCAAAGAGGGAGAGTGGCCCATTAACGAGAACCACCTAGCGGCTACTTTCTTCGTCGTCTGCTAGCTGACGGCAAAGCTTCTTTGCTGTCTGCTAGCAGACGGCAAAGAGAATAGCCAGCCTAACGGCCATTTCCCCTTGGCCCACCCCACTAACTACGCTCTTTGCCGTCTACTACCAGACGACAAAGAAATTAAACCTGACTAAAAAAGGTCGGCCCCGCGCCCCACCCCCCTCTTTCTCTCCGCTCTCTCTCTCGCTCCCCTCACCCGGGCCGTCCCCGTGCCTGTCGTCCCCTACCCGCCGACCCCCGCCGCCCCCGACCACCGACGCCCTCGACCCCCCGGCGCCCCGCCACTTAGGTTGCCCGGCGCCCCACCCACTCAGCCACTGTCGCCTCTTCATCCCCCGCCGCTCCGGCCCCTAGTGAGCTTTCTTCTCTTTTTTTTTTTTTCTCTTGCTGTTTTTCGATTTAGGTTAATCAGTTAGTTATTTTTTTAGGTTAAGTAGTTAGTTGTTTTACCCCTACTGTACATAGGTTAATTAGTTAGTTAATTATTTTTTAGGTTAATTACTTAGTTAATTAGTTAGTTAGTTCTTTTAGGTTAATCAGTTAGTTGTTTAACCCTAGTGTACATAGGTTAATTAGTTAGTTATTTATTTTTTAGGTTAATTGCTTAGTTAGTTAATTAGTTAATTAGTTAGTAGGTGGTGTTTTAACCTATTGTAGATTTAGGTTAATAGATTTTAGTTGATTTTAGGTTAGTAGATTGTAGTTGATTTCAGGTTAGTAGATTTTATGTTAGTAGATTTTCGGTTAAGACAAGAGGAAGAAGGAAAATGAAGAAGAAAAAGAAGACAAGAGGAAGAAGGAAAAGAAGGAAGAAGAAGAAAAAGAAGTAGAAGTGGAGATGAAAAAATAAGTAGAAGTAGAAGATGAAAAAAAGAAGTAGGAAAAGTAGAAAAAGATGGTCGTCGAGGGAAAAGAGGGTCGCCGAGTGGTCGAGGGCTCGAGGATCGAGGGGCAAAGGAGTTGAGAGTCTAGGGGTCAAGGATCGAGGTGTCGAGGGGTCAAGGGGTCGAGGATCAAGGGGAAAAGGAGTCGAGGGTCTAGGCGTCAAGGATCGAGGAATCGAGGGGTCGAGGGTTGAGGGGAAAAGGGGCCGAGAGGTCGAGGGGTCAAGGGGTTGCCATCCCGACCCCGACACCCCGACCCCCTGACCCCGACACCCCGACCCCACTTCAACACCCTGACACTGCGACCCCAACACAGCACCCCGACCCCGACACGGCACCAATGACACCCCGATGCCTGACACGACACCCTGAGACCCTGACACGGCACCCCTCACCCCAACACCCAAACCCCAACAGGACACCCCGACCCCGCCTCGACACCCTGACAGCGGGACCCCGACACAG
Organism: Aegilops speltoides; assembly: GCA_021437245.1. Taxonomy (NCBI): domain Eukaryota; kingdom Viridiplantae; phylum Streptophyta; class Magnoliopsida; order Poales; family Poaceae; genus Aegilops; species Aegilops speltoides. Next base: position 548,434,009 of record CM038143.1, read on the forward strand.
CACCCCGACCCCGAGATGGCACCCCTGACCCCGACACAACACCACGACACGACACCAACGATACCCCGACACGACACCCCGATACCCTAACACAGCACCCTGACCCCGACACAGTAGCCCGAACCCGAAAGGACACCCCCGACACCCCGACCCCGACACAACACCCCGACCACACCTCAGCACCCTGACACTGCGACCCCGACACAGCACCCCGACCACGACATGGGACCCCTGACCCCGACACAGCACCCCGACATGACACCTCGATACCCCGACATCGCACCCGACCCCGACACAGCTCCCCGACCCCGAGAAGGCACCCCCAACACCCCGAGACCACGACACGTACCCCCGACCCCGAAACAGCACCCCGACCCCGACACGACACCCCTGACACCCCGACCCCTGACACCTCCCGAAAAAGGTGCTCTTCGGCCTTCCATAGCCCAACAGGGTCACATATTTGTCAATTATGAGTTAGGTCGGGTATTCAATTATTATAATGTACAGATATATATTATTAATTAGGTCAGGTTATTATGTATTCAATATTTTATTATGTTCATGGTGATGATACACACTTAATTTTTTATTATGTTTATATTATACTAATTCTGTTTACTCTTTGTCATTGCAGGTGTTGACAGATGGTGGGCACGGGTTGAGTTTGCTCCCAGCCTCCTTTCTCGGCGCGTGCTGGGAGGGGTGATGTTATTGCACCCCAGCACCTTCAGAGAGCGCTGGTAGACAACATGCAGACACTGGTGGGCGCTTCTTCTTCGGCCGGGAGAGGTCGGGGGAAGACGAAGAGGGGTGCAGCTAGACGTGGACGTGGCGGTAGAAGAGGTAGGAAGGCTAATGTGCCTTCCTAGCCGCCACCCGCAGCTGATTGTCCGGAACATCGTAGTGCTCCGTCTCAGGTGGACCCGTCTCAGACTCTGGTCCATGAGCCTCGGGCCGACGAGCCTTGGGTCGCCGAGCCTACGTCCGACGAGACTCGGGTCCCAGAGTCTTCGTCCTAGGAGACTTGGGTCCCAGAGTCTTCGTCCCACGTGAATCAGGAGAGTAGTGGCCATGCTGATGGTGGCGAGGACACCTTTTCTGACAATAGCTACAGTGAGGGCGAGCTGGTTGAGGGGGGCAAGAAGGCCTACCAGCATGGTGGTACAAAGCTCTCGTCCGTGTTGGCGACCCGCGACTAGAGGTGGTTGATTGAGCCTAACGGGGAGAAGTAAGTGCATTTACTCTTGTTTAACCTTTTGCCTTCATGATTCTTCATATTAATATCTAATGTGTTGGCCTTGTCATACTGCAAGGGTTGGATACATGCCTTCGGTGTTCGCAAGCCCAACCAGGTCCTTGGTGTGCTTTGCCGGCACCACATCCCGGGGTGGGTTACGCTGCCCGGTGAGGGTGAGGTTCCACAGCTAGCACTGACCTGGGAGTTGTATGAGACTGCCCCGGCCTTGCCGTAGGAGAGGGGAAACAGTGTCGTGTGCGAGACGGTGGCCGACATTGTGAGACGGCGGTTTTGGGTAATTTCTCCTTTACAGAATTAAAAATCAACAGTACCTAGTGATTGTACTAATCAGTGTTGTCATGTTTGATTGCAGACCGTCTACAGGTGTCCTGAGGAACACGAGGCGCATGCGGCTATGGTTCTCGAAGCCGAGTGCAAGCGCCTACTTCAGAACTTATGACACGAGGCTCAGGTGCAGGCTGTTCGAGATTACTATGCCTCGACTAACATCAGGAGGGCCAAGAAGAAGTGTCGCGGCAAGTATCTGAGTAAGAAGAAGTACATGAAGGTAATTACCTATTCTTCAGGCCTTGTACTTAGTTTCCTTGATTTTATTTGTAGGTGTGGTGTTGAAATTTCTCTTTGTCTAACGTAGGTGCCCCCGAGATGGTGTGCGGATAGGATGGACTGTTGGGAGAGGTTGTTGGATGAGTGGTGCTCTCCCCAATGGCTAGCCGTCCACAACAAGTCCAAGGATAAGCGTGCCCAGATGCAAGGTGTGCCACACTAGCAAGGCCAAGGATTAGCTTATTTTCCTCCAAAATGACAAAATAACCTTACTAAGCTCCAAAATGACCTATTTATCTAGCTTAGCTCTAAAATGACCTACACTTAGCATTTTTACCTAACTTAGCTAAAAATGGCATTTTTACCTACCTTAGTTAAGAAGAAGAAGATAAAGAAGAGGAGAGGAGAAAAAGAAAGAGAAGAAGAAAAAAAAATCTTCTTCTTCTTCTTCTTCTTCTTCTTCTTCTTCTTCTTCTTCTTCTTCTTCTTTTCCTTCTTCTTCTTCTTTTTTTTCTTCTTCTTCTAGCTAGCCTTCTTCTTCTAGCTAGCCTTCTTCTTCTTCTTCTTCTTCTAACTTTCTTCTTTCCCAATTTGCAGATTTGCTTTAGATGAGGAGCTTGCGTTCATGGAGTCTACTCCTCTCCTTGTGCTTCTTTTTGTTTTTATTTTGTACGATGAACTTTGCTGGAGGAAACTTCTTGTTGGATATGTGTTGGAAACTTGTTGGATATGTGTTGGATATATATGTTGTAGGATATGTGTTGGTATGCTTGTCTATGTATATCTTCAAATGTTTATATATTATATATCTGTGAAATTATGTGAAATTAAATGAATTTTAGAAAAAACATAAAAAACAGGGGCTATACAGGTTCTTTGCCGTGTGCTGGCATACGACAAAGAGCTTTGCCATCAGCTAGCAGACGGCAAAGCTGCCACGTGGCAGCTACCTGTCTAACCTGGGGCACTGGCTGGCCTATTTGGTTACTTTGTCGTCTACTGGAAGACGGCAAAGACCATTGCACCTTTGCCGTCTGCCAGCGGATGGCATAGCATGCCATGTCACAGCACCTGGGGGCTGGCCTATTTGGTTACTTTGCCGTCTACTGGCAGATGACAAAGGTGCAATGGTCTTTGCCGTATGCCAGTGGACGGCAAAGCACGCCGTTAACCCCTTAACGGACCTAAGCTGGCACGTGTGCCATCCAGGCCCTTTGCCATCTGCTGGCTGACGACAAAGATGCAAAGGTCTTTGCCGTCTGCCAACAGACCGCAAAGAGCCATTTGTCGTAGTCTGTTCAGCCGGGCGTGTTGCTGTTTGCCGGCTGACGGAAAAGGCATTTGCCGTCCGTCAGGCATGCCTTTGCCGTCATCCATGGCATATACGACAAAGTTCCAGATTCCTTTAGTGTCTATCATAGATCCAAAGGCAAGATCTTTGTTGCTAAGAATGGATCCTTTCTAGAGAAGGACTCTCGAAAGAATTGAGTGGGTGGAAAGTAGAACTTGATAAGGTAATTGTACCGTCGTTCTAAGAAAAATAAGATGCATAAAGGGTAAACATCACATGCAATCAAAATATGTGACATGATATGGCCATCATCATCTCATGCTTTTGATATCCATCTCAAAAGCATCGGCATGATCTCCATCGTCACCGGCTCGACACCTTGATCTCCATCATCACGTCGGGGTCGTCTGAAGGAAATATGCCCTAGAGGCAATAATAAAGTTATTATTTATTTCCTCATATCATGATAAATGTTTATTATTCATGCTAGAATTGTATTTACCGGAAACATGATACATGTGTGAATACATAGACAAACATAACGTCACTAGTATGCCTCTACTTGACTAGCTCATTAATTAAAGATGGTTATGTTTCCTAACCATAGACATGTGTTGTGAAAGATCGAGGATGTCGCCTAGAAGGGGGTGAATAGGCGCTTTAAAATAATTACGGTTTAGGCTTGAACAAATGCGGAATAAACCTAACAGTTAATTTGTCAAGCACAAAACCTAAAACAACTAGGCTCACCTATGTGCACCAACAACTTATGCTAAGCAAGATAAGCAACTATGTGATAGCAAGATATATGACAAAGAACAATATGGCTAGTAAAGTTCATATGTATCCAAGGCACGTGGAGCGGCGATGTTCACACACCCTTGCGGATGCTAATCTCCGTTTGGAGCGGTTATCTCTTACCCGAGCCCTTTACTTATGCACTTTACTTTGTGATAGCCATATTGTTCTTTGTCATATATCTTGCTATCACATAGTTGCTTATCTTGCTTAGCATAAGTTGTTGGTGCACATAGGTGAGCCTAATTGTTTTAGGTTTTGTGCTTGACAAATTAACCGTTAGGTTTATTCCGCATTTGTTCAAGCCTAACCCGTAATTATTTTAAAGCGCCTATTCACCCCCATCTAGGCGACATCCTCGATCTTTCAATTGGTATTGGAGCGTAACTGACAATGCTTACCATACCATGGGATCACTTGATCCCTCTCGGTACATCTTCTACGCTTTGTGAGTTGATCAACTTGATTCACTCTTGACTTAGTCTTGATCTACCTTGAATCTTTCCAACTCTCTTCATTTGGATGATGTCTTGAAGGTAAACATGAATGATCACACAATCTTCTTCTTCAAAACATGCTTGCAATAAGCTCAACACTCACATGACCAATCTTTGGATAATTCCTTAATAGCACCTTGTTCAACTCATAAACTCCTTGAAACCAACACATGGACTTCAAGAAAAGCCTATGGACAAAACCTCAAATATAACTCAAGGCAACCATTAGTCCATAGAGATTGTCATCAATTACCAAAACCAAACATGGGGGCACCGCATGTTCTTTCAATATCCCCCATTTTTGTAGTTGATGACAATCACTTTCAAGAGAGTTTATACAAGGAGTTATGCATCACCATGCAATGCAACAACCAATGATGCATTAGAATGGGATGCAAATGCTTAGGAACCAAAACCAGAGCAAGGAGAAAACTCTGAAGACTTCTCCACAAAACTCTTTGAAACTCCTCCCCCATTGGCATCGATTGCCAAAATGGGTGAAAAGCTTAGAAGGCCAATATAAAGAGTGTTCCTCCATAAATTGTGTATCTCTCAAAAAGAGAGTGGAATGCAATACACATATCCAATGGTAAATACTTGGAGGAAGACAAACTATATTGAGGCCCAAAGATTGCAAAAGAATGATATACCACAAAAACATAACAAAGAGAGAAACACGAGATCGAGCAATCAAAATATACCAATTAAAGCAAGCAATAAAAGGATATCAATTGAACCAACTAGACCAAAGATCCTATGAGCCACATGAATGAAGGATATTATGATATGTGCAAAGGAGTATTCTAAATAAGCTAGAGAAGCTCCCCATGATTTGTGCACACATAATAATTTTCGTATTTGGATACAAAGTGCACAAAATAGGATCATAGCTCCCCCAAAATCAATAGAAACAAACAACAAGTGCAACTAAGCATAAAGGAAACTAAGCCTAGAACTTGCAACAAACACATGGTTGAGCAACATGTAAAAGAGGCAACTTAAGAATAGGCTCAACCAAAATGATGTGTGTGAGTCATGACGAAGCACTTGAGAAGACTAAAATTAGGATGAGCATTAAGCATCAACATAGTCTTGAAAGAATGAGGCACACGGTGCAAGGCCTATCATTCCCACACACAACTAGCAAATGGGTTCACAAGCTTACTAATACGCAAAAGAGAACCAATGCTTGTGACAACCCGTGGTGAACATAGACGATTGAGATGCTCATCAAGACGAGGGATAACAATAAAGATGGGAAAAGCCTCGTAAAGATAAGCAAGAGGAAAATAATCTTCACCACACAAGAGTGCAACAAGATGCAATGTAGGACACGCACTCAAGGCAAAGCTTTTAATGTGCTTTTCGATGCTTTAAGCAATGTAGTTATATTTCAACACATGCCGTTCCGGGATGCTCATGAGTTGTGGACGAAGCTTCAAGATAAATATGGTGTGTCCAAATTTGTGGGGATGATTGTTCTCCCTCCACCTCCGGTCGTATAGTCTTCTCAACTTCTTCTACTTCACCTACATGTGGTTTGCCACAAGGTAATGATATGGTGAGTAGTGTTGGTCATTGCAATGATGATAGTATTCTTATTGTGGATGATCCTTCATCACTATATTATTGCAATGCTCCTTTTTGGACTTTAACACTTCGAGCACTCCAAATGTTTCACATGATTGTGTTGATAGTCCTTGCATATCCTGTAGAAATTGCGTGACTAGATCTCATGATGATATGCTTGCTATGTCTTGTTGCCATGATAAAAATGCATCTATTTCCTCGAATTGTTGTGCTAACAATGTAGAGGAAAGCCAACACTCCATGGAACAAGATGTGGTGTTTTATGGTGCTTCAAGGGATCCTACATCATCATCTACTGCATTTTGCCTTATGGCCAAGGCCTCAAAGGTATCTCCCAATTTGAATCCCAATATATATCTTGTGATGATATTGATAATGGCTAGAATGATGATGATGTTGATTATGATGAAGAGAATGATAATGTTGCCTCCTTAAAAATTAAAGGGGAAATGGTTTTTAAAGCTCTTCATAAAAATAAAATTGCTCGTTCCAACTTCATGGAAATTATGTCCATTGCCATTGAGGGCAAGAAATATATTGAGGAGTTGGAATCTCATCACGAGGAGCATGAGGTCACCATTGAGAAAATGTAAGCTCATGGGCGTGATTACACAAATGAGATCGCAGAGCTATCTCAAGCTCTTGAACATGAATAAACCACCTCCGAATCTCTTGAGGAGACTTTTGCTCTAGAATTATCTAGAGTGAGGGAATCTCATGATAGAGCTCTTGAGGTGGCCAATGATTTCAAAACTAAAAATGCTAAGCTTGAAGTTTCTCATGCTAGACTCCTTGAGGATTTTGAGCACCTCGAAAATGGCTCAAGGGTCATTGTCGGTGTCAAAACCGGCGGCTCTCAGGTAGGGGGTCCCGAACTGTGCGTCTAGGCGGATGGTAACAGGAGACAAGGGACACGATGTTTTTACCCAGGTTCGGGCCCTCTCGATGGAGGTAAAACCCTACTCCTGCTTGATTGATATTGATGATATGTGTAGTACAAGAGTGGATCTACCATGAGATCAAGGAGGCTAAACCCTAGAAGCTAGCCTATGGTATGATTGTTGTAATGGTTGTTGTGTCCTACGGACTAAAACCCTCCGGTTTATAAAGACACCGGAGAGGGCTAGGGTTACACAGAGTCGGTTACAATGGTAGGAGATCTAAATATCTGTATCGCCAAGCTTGCCTTCCACGCCAAGGAAAGTCCCATCCGGACACGGGACGGAGTCTTCAGTCTTGTATCTTCGTAGTCTTGGAGTCCGCGGACGATGATAGTCCGCTGTCCGACACCCCTAGTCCATGACTCCTCAAGAGCCCCGAACCAGGCTTCAATGACGATAAGTCCGGCGCGTATATAGTCTTCGGCGTTGCAAGGCGGGTTCTCCTCCAAATTCCGTGTGTTTGTCGAACAGTGTCCGGCTTCCTTATCAATGTTGCGCTTCTTGGCTTCCACGCCCAATAATGGCCATCTTCCACGCGTCGCATGAATGCGAAAAGCCAAGGTATCTTTTATGTTTTACCCCCTGGCTGTGCAAATAATCTGCCTATAAGAGAGGCAAGAATCCAGATCCAAATCACACCATCTTCCTTCCGCGAGTACTCATCGGAGCGCCTCTGACCAAAAAATCCATTCCATCATGGACCGTCGACGCGGCTCCTCCTCTCGCGCTCCCAGCCCCCTGCCAGGAGACTGGCGGAGATGTTCTGTCCCGCACAACGAGCTGGTGATGCTCCAAGCAAAGGGATATCTCCCTCCGGCCTTCATGGTCCCGGTTCGAGCCGAGTTGGCCACCTACCAAGGTGGGAAGCAAGCGGAGGCTACCCCAAGTCCCAACAAAGGGGAGCGGGTATGCTTCGTCCCCTATCTGATAAGGGGACTCGGATTTCCTATACATCCGTTCCTCCGCGGGCTCATGGAGTTCTATGGACTCCAGCTCCATCACCTCACGCCCGCCTCTATCCTGCATATCGCGGGCTTCGTAGCTCTTCGCAAGCTATTTCTGGGCATCGAGCCCCATTTTGCACTGTGAAAGAGGCTGTTCTGCCTTGTGCCCCACTCTCACGAGGGGTCCATATATCAAGTGGGCGGCGCCGAAATATGGTGCATTGCCGGGACCGGATATCCATCCGGAACCCCTAAGAAGGCATCCGAAGACTGACCTTCGAAATGGTGTTACATAGAAGACGCTCCGCTGCCGGACCCTGTTCGGATCGGCCTCCCGGAGTTCAGTAATGCTCCTCTGAAGAAACGCCTTAGTTGGCACCATGAGCGCCTAACCGAGGAAGACAAGAGCGTCCATTATTTGATGGGCCGGATAAGATTACTGGCCCATTCCTGGTTGACCATGATTGGAGTCATGGCAACATGCATTATGCGGGGGGTGCAGCCACTGCAATACAGGGGCCACCCCATGTGGGATTTCAACGGGGAAGACGATGCCACCCATCATGGCCGCAAAGGACCGGATTCAGCCAAGGATCTGGTGAAGATCCTGTCCGGCCTATACAAGTGGGAGAAGGAGGACTTTCTCCAGACGAACCCGTTGAATGGGTTATCCATGAATAACCCTCGGCGTTGGGTAAGCGAACACTTTAAGGGACCGACCCATGCCTCCAAAGTTTAAATTTCTTATATCATGTTTTCAACGCAGGAGCTGCGTCGGGTTGTGGAGGACATGCTAAGTCCAGCTCGCAACCCGAGGATCCAGAGAGATCCTGTGATCCGCCTCGAAGAGGATCCGACATAAAGGTGGAGCTAATCGACGGGGTGTTCCACCAGCTCAGCATGGATAATGCTTTAGTCGCCATTACGGATGACTACCCCGGACTATATCCGGCTTCCCAGGTGATTGTGACCGAAGTCCCGACACCATTATCTCTTCCTTGCTCGTTTCTGACCTTCGCATACGATGGTGTTTTGCAGGAAGCTTCTTCAAGGCGGGAAGCCGAGCCCGCGGCGGCTGACCAACAAGGGCCAGTCCGGACTAGTAGGTGGAAGAGGAGCGCAGCGCGGACTGAAACGTCACCGCAAAGGTATAGCTCACAGTTAATTATTTGGAGCAGCGTTCCTAGGAAGCGTTTGAGTGCTCATGTCTTTTGTAGGAGAAAAAGCGCCCGCCGGACTGTAGGTGTAGAGGTTGCCAATCCAACCTCTACAAGCCAGGCTCCAGAACCTGGTCTGGAGGGGGAGGCGAGCGCAAGGCGCGAGCCGGACACTCCTCCAACGGAGGATGCCGACAGACTGTCCGCCACCAAGTCAGAGGTGGAGAGCGCCATGAACCACAGGCACCGCCGGACAGTATTTCGTGACGCGTGCTTCTCCCCTGAGGCGTTGAATGCCTTTAACGCGGGGGACGCGCACCTCCGTGCTGCTCAAGATGGTTTTACCAGAGCTACGGAGCAGTATGTAAAAGACATACGGGTAAGAGAATTTAATAGTTGTATATGCCAGTAGCCCCCGAGACTTAAAGTAGTTATATTAACTGATTTAAGGATCATTTGAAACGCAGGATCTTACGGAGAAGAATGCCAAACTGTCTCAGGAGCTGCAAGAGTGCAAGGCCCAACTCGAGGCCGCACTTGCTGCCGCAGGAGGAAACACAGAGACCCCTCCTGGTAACACATTATTTAAAAAAAAGATAAGTGGTGTGCGGTGTGCACGCAAGTCTAATAATGACGTTGCAGGTGCTGTCGGACAAGATCCGGATAGGCAAGAACTACTGCGCCAGCTGAAGGCCGGCGAGAGGGTGCTGAATAGGGTGCAGCAGGAAAGGAACCAGCTCCAGGATGCCCACGCCCAGCTCGGAGAAGAGCTGAAAGGTGTTCGGGCCGAGCTGTCCGGCTCCGTTAAGGAGACTGAGCTGCTTGGTCGCGGCATCTATAGTAAGTGCTTGAGCGGACTCCTTTGAAAAGAAGAGTTCGGCGAGGAAGTCAATTGACAAAATATGTCTTGTAGGTATACTCACAGGTCGCCCTGTGGAGGAGATTCCCGTATCAACGGGTGATCAACTTCCCGAGCTGTTGCAGCTGCTCAAACGAGTTCGACAGGCATTGAGCGGCGCCGTCCAGGCTTTATGGCCAGCCCTCTCCCTACCCGAGGGCCTTGAGGAGCTTGCGGAGAAGCTTCAGGGAGTGCGGCAGCGCTTCCGTTTATGGAAGATTTCGGCCTGCCGCCAAGGTGCCAGGGAGGCTTGGGCCATGGTGAAGACGCGGTACAAGAAGGCGGATCCCAACCACATGGCCGAGGTCGGACCTGTGGGGCCCGATGGGAAGGAGATCCCTGTGAGTTTAGTATACTGCCAAGTAGAGTTGGCCGGTAAATTTTCCCAACGGGACTGTAAATTAGACAGCCTGTTAGACGGGATTGAGGAGGAATACAGTCAATAGATTTGACAATGTATTTGAAAATGACATGTGAAATGCCTTCTAGCCGGAGTGTAGATCGTTTGTCCTTGCCGACCTTTTCACTTCAACCTCGGGACCCTAGAGTCCGGAGTGTGTCGAAATACCTTCTTTGTTAAGAAACAACCGGGGTATGCATGGAGACCAGGCGTAGGGGTCATGAGTGCTTTATCAGACAAGTGCCCAACTAGTTATGTTATATTACATGGTTAGTAAGAAACATCTTCCACGGAGAATAGTTCCGTTAAGGGTTCCTTTCCCTGGGAGGCATGCCCTAAAGTGCATGTCCGGAGTGCGAAAATAGCAGAAAAACATCTGGGGGCAGATAAATAAGTAGGTAAAAAAAGATCATCTTTCAAATCACCGACCAAATATTCCCTTAAGAATGCTAGCTTTCGGCTTCACCCAGTCTGAGGTACACATCCGGCTGACCCGCAAGAATAATCGCAGAGGTGCTCCGCTTACCTCCTAGCCGAACAATTGGGAACGAGGGTAAGCACAGGAGCCAGGCAACCCAGCTTGGCCAAAACTTAAGTCATATCGATGCATATAATGGTGAGTAAAAGGTACATGTGGAAGCTTGACACATGTGCTGGGCATGAAGCCCTTATAATTAAGCTTCTGGTAAAGAAGCCCCCAGGTATAATGAGTGCGGATAGCACATCAAGTGTGTGCGATCGTGTGTGCGATCAATGCGCAAGTAGGCCCTTAAGGGCTTTTCTAGGAAAGCGTTGAGGGAAGAAAGGGAAACAAAAGAAAACTGAAGTGTAAAAGTTTGGACGGGGGAAGGGGACGAACTCTTAGTCCGGCGCTAGGCATAGAATCTTCGGAGGCAGGCTGCGTTCCATGGGTTCGGCTCCAGTCGGTTGTCCGACGCATTTCGTAGACGGTACGCTCCGCCGGTCAGGACTTGATCGATAATGAAAGGGCCCTCCCATTTGGGCTTGGGTTTGTCCTTTTTCTTGCCGGCAGGTGTAGAACTTGTTCGCCAACGTTGTAAGTCTTGGCCCGTACTTCTCTGCTTTGATATCTTCGAGCCTGCTGCTGATAGAATGCGGAACGAGCCTTGGTGACGTCGCGTTCTTCCTCCAATGCGTCCAAGCTGTCCTGCCGATCCAGCTCGGCTTCTCTTTCTTCGTACAGGCGCACTCGAGGTGAGTCATGAATGATGTCACAGGGCAGAACTGCCTCTGCGCCGTATACCATAAAGAATGGTGTGAATCCGGTAGTACGGTTGGGCGTTGTCCGCAGCCCCCAGAGTACGGAGTCTAGCTCCTCTACCCAGTGCGTGTCAGATTTCGTAAGTGACCGCACTCGTCTGGGTTTGATGCCGCTCATTATTAGACCGTTCACTCGTTCCACTTGATCGTTGGTTTGAGGATGATAGACTGAAGCGTAATCGAGCTTAATGCCCATATTTTTGCACCATGATTTAACCTTGTCGGCCGTGAAGTTCGTGCCGTTATCGGTGATGATGCTGTGGGGGACACCATAACGTGTACTACCCCGGATATGAAGTCTATCACTGGTCCGCACTCTGCTTTTAACCGGCTTGGCCTCTATCCATTTGGTGAATTTATCCACCATGACCAATAGGTACCTTTGCTTGTGTGTTCCCCTTTAAGGGTCCGACCATATCAAGCCCCGGACCGCGAACGCCGGTAATGGGTATAGTTTGGAGGCGGTGGGTGGCATATGGCTCGATTAGCAAAGAGCTGACAACCGACGATCTTCGACTAAGTCCCGAGATCCGCCGGGCCGTCGGCCAATAAAATCTGTACGGAATGCCTTTCCTACAAGGGCCCGAGCTGCTGCATGGTGTCCGCCTAGTCCGGCATGAATTTCAGCCAGAAGGTTTCGCCCTTCTTCTTCGGAGATACACCTTTGAAGGACTCCGGTTGTGCTTTTCTTATAGAGTTCTCCCTCATGGACCTTGTAGGCTTTAGATCGCCGGACTATTCAGCGGGCCTCATTTTGGTCTTCAGGAAGTTCCTGCCTAAGCAAGTAGGCTAGGAATGGCTCTATCCACGGGGCGATTACTGCCATTATGTCGTGGGCGGAAGGTGTTATTTCGTCGGCTGAATCGCTGGTTATGTCAGATTGCTTTGTGTCGGTTGGTGCGGCTGCTTCCGGTTTGTTGTTTCCGGACTCCTCTTCCCATAGTACGGATGGCTTAAATACCCGTTCCAGGAAGATGTTTGGAGGGACAGCGTCATGTTTTGCGCCGATGCGTGCCAATACGTCGGCCGCTTGGTTATTATCCCTGGCTACGTGGTGGAATTCAAGTCCGTCAAACTGAGCTGACATTTTTAGGACAGCATTACGATATGCTGCCATTTTCGGATCCGTGGCATCAAAGTCTCCATTTATTTGGGATATTGCAAGGTTTGAATCCCCACGCACCTCCAGGCGTTGAATGCCCATGGAGATTGCCATCCGGAGGCCATGTAAAAGGGCCTCGTATTCGGCTGCGTTGTTGGAGTCCGTGTACATTATCTGAAGTACGTATTGGACTATGTTCCCGGTTGGGGACGTCAATACGACGCCAGCCACCAATCCGGCCAACATTTTAGAGTCGTCGAAGTGCATGATCCAATTGGAGTATGCGCCATACTCTTTAGGGAGTTCGGCTTCGGTCCATTCAGCAACGAAGTCAGCCAAAACTTGTGACTTTATAGCTCGCCGAGGTTTGTCAGTTATATCAAATGGTAAGAGCTCAATGGCCCATTTTGCAATCCTGCCCATCGCGTCGCGGTTGTTTATAAGGTCGTTGAGGTGTACTTCGGAGGCCACTGTTATCGAAGACTCTTGAAAGTAGTGTCGGAGCTTCCGGGATGCCATGAACACCGCATACCCTATCTTTTGATAGTGCGGGTAACAGGACTTGCAGGGGGTTAACACAGTGGATACGTAGTACGCTGGTTTTTGAAGAGGGAATTTATGCCCTTCTCTCTCGTTCGACAATGAGTACCGCGCTTACAACTTGATGTGTTGCTACGATGTATAACAACATTGGTTCGCCCAGGTTGGGCGCAGCCAGGACCGGATTTGTTGCCAATATGGCTTTTATTTCTTCGAGTCCCAAGAAGGTGGCAGATCCGGCCCACTCGAACTGTTCGGTGCGCCTAAGGAGGCGATAGAGGGGCAATGCCTTTTCTCCTAGGCGGGAGATAAAGCGGCTTAGAGCCACCACGCATCCACTCAATTTTTGTATTTGTTTGAGGTCTTTTGGAACATCTAGCTCTGACTGGGCTCGGATTTTGGCCGGGTTTGCTTCAATTCCTCTACCGGATACAATGAAGCCCAGGAGCTTTCCGGCTGGTACGCCGAAAATGCATTTTTCCGGATTCAGCTTGATGTCATATGCTCTGAGGTTGTCGAATGTGAGCCTCAAGTCGTCTACTAGAGTTTCGACGTGTTTGGTTTTGACGACTCGCCGCTCACGTATGCCTCTACTGTTTTGCCGATCTGGGTGGCCAGACATGTTTGAATCATGCGCTGATATGTTGCGCCGGTGTTTTAAAGTCCGAAGGGCATCGTGTTGAAGCAGAATGGTCCATATGGAGTGATGAATGCCGTTGCGGCTTGGTTTGCTTCCTCCATCTTGATTTGATGGTAGCCGGAGTATGCGTCGAGGAGGCACAGTGAATCGTGTCCTGCGGTAGCATCGATTATCTGGTCGATGCGGGGGAGGGGGAAGGGATCCTTTGGGTAGGCCTTGTTGAGGTCTTTAAAATCGACACATAGGCGCCAGGATTTGTCCTTCTTTGGTACCATTACCATGTTTGCTAGCCAATCCGGATGTTTGATATCTCTGATGAATCCGGCTTCCAATAGTTTGGCTAGCTCTTCTCCCATTGCCTGTCTTTTGGGTTCGGAAAATCGTCGAAGAGCCTGTTTGACTGGCTTGAATCCTTTTAGGATATTTAGGCTGTGTTCTGCCAATCTGCGTGGGATTCCGGGCATATCTGAAGGGTGCCGTGCGAAAATGTCCCAATTTTCCCAAAGGAATTCTCGCAGTGCGGCGTCTACATCAGGGTTCAACTGTGCCCCGATGGAAGCCGTCTTTGTCGGGTCTGTTGGATGGACCTGGAATTTTATTATTTCGCCCGCTGGTTTAAAGGAGGTGGACTTGGATCTCTTATCGAGTATCACATCGTCTCTATTCACAGTAGAGCGTAGCGCGGTAAGTTCTTCTGCCGCTAGGGCTTCGGATAGTGCCTCCAGGGCTAATGCGGCTGCCTTGTTCTCGGCGCGGAGTGCTATGTCCGGATCACTAACGAGAGTGATTATTCTGCCGGGCCCAGGCATTTTGAGCTTCATGTACCCGTAATGGGGTACGGCTTGAAAAATTGTGAATGCCTCTCGTCCTAATATAGCGTGATATCCGCTGTTGAACGGGGCCACTTGGAACGTGACTTCTTCGGATCTGTAATTGTCCGCGAGCCGAACACCACATCGAGTGTGATTTTTCCGTGCAGCGCTTCCGGCTAGGGATTAATCCTCTGAAGGTTGTGCTGCTTCGCTCAATGCGGCTCCATCTATTTCCATTTTTGAAGAGTTTCCTCGTAGATGAGGTTTATTCCATCGCCGCCATCCATGAGGACCTTTGTAAGTCAAAAGCCGTCCCACTATTGGACTAAGTACCAAGGCGGCTGGTGCTCGGGCTGTTCGGAATTTAGGTTCGTCGTTGGCGTTGAAGGTGATGGCTGTGTCCTCCATGGATTTGTTGTTGCTACTTGGTAGACTTCGGCGAGGCTGTGGATTGTTCGTTTCCGCATATTATTTGATGCGAAGGTCTCGAAGACTGTTGATACCGCATCAGATTGTTGGAGTGGTTTTCGGGGCTAGAAGCTTCGCCACTTTTGGCCACCGCCGTAATATCCAACATGCTCAAG
Source organism: Aegilops speltoides (assembly GCA_021437245.1). Taxonomy (NCBI): domain Eukaryota; kingdom Viridiplantae; phylum Streptophyta; class Magnoliopsida; order Poales; family Poaceae; genus Aegilops; species Aegilops speltoides. The sequence goes on from CM038143.1 coordinate 548,449,291, forward strand.
GCTATGTGTTGGGGTGGCGCCCTCTGTACTGTGAATTTTACAGGGTCCGCTAAGCCACCCCTCCAGTACGGTTCCATGCCCTTTATGGGGTTTTTGCTTTTTGGTTTTTGTACCCGGTGCCTGAGTGTAATGCACCCTTTTGTTGCGGACTGGGGTTGTATTCGGGGCCGGATTGTCCCAAAACTTAATTTCGGTTTTCCGGAAACTCTCCATCGCACAGTACTTTCGTACTATGGACGCCAGGTCGGCGAAGCATGTAACTTCATGACGGCTGATGGCGTTCAAGATTCCCTCGTCCATGCAATTATTGCAAAAGATTAAGATTGCGTTTTCCTCTCGGCAATCTTTTATCCTGTCCATAACCAGGAGGAATCTGGCCCAGTAATGATGTACTGTTTCAGTGGGCTCTTGCCGGATTAGAGATAGATCGCATATGTCTAGGCGGGTGGGTGGAATTGAGTCCGGAACCCTACCCATCTCAAGGCTCACAGGCCGAGAAGTTTCCGAATTTGGAAGTTTGGAAAGTGGAACGTTGTCCGATGAGTCCGGTCCAATGCCTGACTTTAGGTTCAGTGCTTGATCGAAATCCATCCCTCCGCGGGGATCCGGCATGGAGGGTTCGGCAGCCCGGACATATCTAGTTTTCAATACAGGGGAAGAGTCGCCGCATTGTTCCTCTACCACTGCAACGTGGTGGGTGACCTGGGGAGACTTAATCTCTCTCAGATCGGTTTTAAGCCCAATCTGATTGTAGTCTCAGAGCGACTCCTGTAGCGGCGAGCGATCCAAGAGCTCGTTTATGGACGAGAGCTCTATTGGATCCAGCCGCTCGGCGAATTCCGAGCTGACGTGAAGATTGCTTTTGACGACTTGAGAGGTCATTGTCGAAGCGGTAGCCAGACAGGCGGTCATAAGAAAACCACCTAGCCGGACAGTTTGGCCGGCGGCCAAGGCTCCTTTGGTGAAAATACCGTCCTTGGGGACTGGAGGAGGCATCCTTCCTATCGGTGACGACATAGAGGAACTCTCAATGAAAGCACCAATGTCGGTGTCAAAACCGGCGGATCTCGGGTAGGGGGTCCCGAACTGTGCGTCTAGGCGGATGGTAACAGGAGACAAGGGACACGATGTTTTACCTGTGTTCGGGCCCTCTCGATGGAGGTAAAACCCTACTCCTACTTGATTTATATTGATGATATGGGTAGTACAAGAGTGGATCTACCACGAGATCAAGGAGGCTAAACCCTAGAAGCTAGCCTATGGTATGATTGTTGTAATAGTTGTTGTGTCCTACGGACTAAAACCCTCCGGTTTATATAGACACTAGAGAGGGCTAGGGTTACACAGAGTCGGTTACAATGGTAGGAGATCTACATATCCGTATCGCCAAGCTTGCCTTCCACGCCAAGGAAAGTCCCATCCGGACACGGGACGGAGTCTTCAATCTTGTATCTTCGTAGTCTTGGAGTCCGGCGGATGATGATAGTCCGGCTGTCCGGACACCCCCTAGTCCAAGACTCCCTCAGTCATCAAGGGTGAGCTCATCAAACTCACCGAGTCTCATGCCCAACTTGAAGCTTCTTATTTAAAAGAGCTTGCCAAGTTGTCCTCTCCTATTGTTGTAAATGATGATGCTTGTGCTACTAACTCTATTACTTGTGAATCATCCATTTTGAAGGAGAATGTTGAGCTACGGGCTCAACTTGAGGTGCTATCTAGCAATTATGGGAAATTGGAAGAAAGTCATGAAAAGCTCTCAAGCTCTCATGATGATCTTCTAGTATCCCATAGTGTGCTAAAGATAGCTCATGAGGCCATGATTGCCAAGGTAACATCTAGTGAGCCTCATGTGGATACTAGCACTACTTCTAGTCAAAATAGTATATTGCCATGTGCTAGTCCTTGTAATTCATCTACTCACAATGTTGGTACATCTTGTGATGAATTGCTTTCCTTGCCTTGTTGCTCTAACGATGAAGCTTATACTTCCTCTAGTACTTGTGTTGAGACTAACCATGTAGAGGAAATCAAAGAGCTCAAGGCCCAAGTCACTTCTTTGAAGAAAGACTTGGAAAAGTGTCATCAAGGGAAATCCACACTCAGCAATATCTTGAGTGTGCAAAAATCCCCCAATGACAAAGGTGGACTTGGATTCAACTCCAATAAGAAGAAGAAGTCCAAGATGAACAAAAAGAAGGGCCAAGAACAAGTCAAGAATTCAGCCAAGATTGTTTGCTTCAAGTGCAAAGTAGAAGGGCATCATGTTAGATCTTGCCCATTGAAGAAGAAGGCCATTAGTGTCAAGCAATAAGGGAAGAGGGCACAAGTTCAATCACATGCTCAACCTCAAGTTGAAGAAAGGCCTCTTCCCAAGAAGACTCAAGTTGATGCTTCTCAAGTTGAGAAATCAAGTGAGAAGAAAGTGAAGAGTAGATGTTGCTACCTATTCCGTGAGAAAGGTCACCTCACTTCTTCATGCACTAGTGGTAACTTATCCAACCCAATTAATATTGATGATGTCTATTCTCTTGGGAAGGATAAGGTTGGCAATGTGTTTGCCAAGTTTGTTGGTACTCAAAGTGGTGTCAAGAAAAGAACCATTTGGGTAGCCAAGTCTATTGTGACTAACCTCTTAGGACCCAACTCGGTTGGGGACCACCAAGCTCAAACTTGATCAATAGGTGTTGGTTGGAGGGCATTGGAGACTTGGCTACATTACGAAGAATTAAAGGGGGTCTTCTTCCCCAATGAACCTTATCCTTTGAGCTCGTGTTCTTCCCCCATTGTTGACCTTCTTCGAGCTTGCTAACTCTCAATCCCTCCATGGAATCTTGCTAGTTTTTGAGGGAAAACAGAGAGGAGATCTAGATCCACCTGTCCACCAATCACTTTCTCCTTTTTGTGAGGGGAACCCTTTGGATCTAGATCTTGGAGTTCTTCGTGTTCTTCTTTCGTTCTTCCTCTCATTTTCCTCCCTAGCATTAGTTGCTTTGGTGGGATTTGGGAGAGAAGGACTTGGGCACTCCATGTGCCCTTGCCATTGCATTTGGTGCATCGGTTTGAGTTCTCCACGGTGATACGTGGAAGTGAAGTTTGAGAAGCTCATTACTCTTGGGTGCTTGGTGCCCTTGAGCTTGTTCCTCTTGGGTGCTTGGGCGCCCTAGACGGTTGGTCGTGTTCGGAGCTCAATCATTGTGGTGTAAAGCTCCGGGCAAGCGTCAGGGTCTCCAATTAGGCTGTGGAGATCACCCCGAGCATTTTGACGGGTTCCGGTGACCGCCCCCAAGGGTTGCCAAAGTGTACGGGTACGGGCTCTTACCCGAGCCCTTTACTTATGCACTTTACTTTGTGATAGCCATATTGTTCTTTGTCATATATCTTGCTATCACATAGTTGCTTATCTTGCTTAGCATAAGTTGTTGGTGCACATAGGTGAGCCTAGTTGTTTTAGGTTTTGTGCTTGACAAATTAACAGTTAGGTTTATTCCGCATTTGTTCAAGCCTAAACCGTAATTACTTTAAAGCGCCTATTCACCCCCCCTCTAGGAGACATCCTCGATCTTTCAATTGGTATCAGAGCGTAATTCACAATGCTTACCATACCATGGGATCACTTGATCCATCTCGGTACATCTTCTACGCTTTGTGAGTTGTTCAACTTGATTCACTATTGACTTAGTCTTGATATACCTTGAATCTTTCCAACTCTCTTCATTTGGATGATGTCTTGAAGGTAAACATGAGTGATCACACAATCTTCTTCTTCAAAACATGCTTGCAATAAGCTCAACACTCACATGACCAATCTTTGGATAATTCCTTAATAGCACCTTGGTCAACTCATAAACTCCTTGAAACCAACACATGGACTTCAAGAAAAGCCTATGGACAAAACCTTCAAATATAACTCAAGGCAACAATTAGTCCATAGAGATTGTCATCAATTACCAAAACCAAAGATGGGGGCACCGCATGTTCTTTCATGTTGTCATTTGATTAATGGGATCACATCATTAGGAGAATGATGTGACTGACATGACCCATTCCGTTAGCATAGCACTTGATCGTTTAGTATATTGCTATTGCTTTCTTCATGACTTATACATGTTCCTGTAACTATGAGATTATGCAACTCCTGCTACGGAGGAACACTTTGGTGCTACCAAACGTCACAACGTGAATCGGGTGATTATAAAGGAGTACTACAGGTGTCTCCGAAGGTACATGTTGGGTTAGCGTATTTCGAGATTAGGTTTTGTCACTCCGATTATCGGAGAGGTATCTCTCGGCCCTCTCGGTAATGCACATCACTACAAGCCTTGCAAGCAATGTAGCTAATGAGTTAGTTACGGAATGATGCATTACATAACGAGTAAAGAGACTTGCCGGTAAAGAGATTGAACTAGGTATTGGATACCGACGATCGAATCTCAGGAAAGTAACATACGATGACAAAGGGAACAACGTATGTGTTATGCGGTTTGACCGATAAAGATCTTCGTAGAATATGTAGGAGCGAATATGGGCATCCAGGTTCCGCTATTGGTTATTGACCGAGAATAGTTCTAGGTCATGTCTACATAATTCTCGAACCCGTAGGGTCCGCACGCTTAACGTTACGATGACAGTTTCATTATGAGTTTATAAGTTTTGATGTACCGAAGTTTGTTCGGAGTCCCGGATGTGATCACGGACATGACGAGGAGTCTCGAAATGGTCGAGACATCAAGATTGATATATTGGAAGCCTATGTTTGGACATCGGAAGTGTTACCGGAACCCTCCCGGACTACCGGGGGGTTACTGGAACCCTCCCGGGGGTTATTGGGCCTTCATGGGCCCTAAGGGAGAAGAGGAGAGGAGGCAAGAGGTGGGCTGCGCCCCCTCCCCTCCCTAGTCCGAATAGGACAAGGAGAGGGGGGCGGCACCCCCCTTCCTTCCCTCTTCCTCCTCCTTCCCCTTCTCCTACTCCAACTAGGAAGAAGGAGTCCTACTCCCTGGGAGTAGGACTCCCCCTTGGCGCGCCCTCCATGGCCGGCCCCCCATCCCCCTTGGCTCCTTTATATACGGGGGCAAGGGGGCACCCTAGGACGCACAAGTTGATCTACAGATCGTTCCTTAGCTGTGTGCGGTGCCCCCTCTGTTGGGGAACGTTGCAGAAAATTAAAAAGTTTCCTACGGTTTCACCAAGATCCATCTATGAGTTCATCTAAGCAACGAGTATTGGGAGAGAGTTTGCATCTACATACCACTTGTAGATCGCGTGCGGAAGCTTGCAAGGTGATGATGGAGTCGTACTCGACGTGATTCAGATCACCGATGTCCAAGTGCTGAACGGACAGCACCTCCGCTGCTCAACACACGACGGGACGGGAGACGCTCCTCCTTCTTGATCCAGCAAGGGGAAGGAGAGGTTGAGGAAGCTCGCTCCAACGGCAAAGACGACGGCGTGGTGGTGTTGGTGCAGCAAGATTCGGCAGGGCTTCGCCAAGCGCTATGAGGAGGAGAGGTGTTGGGAGGGAGGGCTGCGCCTGGAGATGGGTACAGCAGCCCCCCTCCCCCTTTATATAGGCCTCGGGGGCGCCGCCCCAGAGATCCAATCTCCAAGGGGGGCGCCGCCAAGGGGTGGAGTGCCCCTGCCAGGTGGGCGCCCCACCCCTAGGGTTTCAACCCTAGGCGCAGGGGTGGGCCTGGGGCGCACCAGCCCACTATGGGCTGGTTCCTCCTACTTCAGCCCATGGGGCCCTCCGGATAGGTGGCCCCACCGGTGGACCTCGACCCTTCCGTGGTCCCAGACATTACGGAGACCCCAAACTTTCCCGATGGCGAAATACCACTTCCTATATATTATTCTTTACCTCGACCATTCTGAAACTCCTCGTGACGTCCGGATCTCATCCGGACTCAACAACATTCGATGGTCACATACTAGTCTTCCTACTAACCCTAGCGCCATCAACCTTATGTGTAGACCCTACGGGTTCGGGAGACATGCGAGACATGACCGAGACGACTTTCGGGCAATAACCAACAGCGGATCTGATACCCATGTTGGCTCCTACATGTTCCTCGATGATTTCATCGGTTGAACCACGATGTCGAGGATTCGATCAAACCCCAGTATGCAATTCCCTTTGTCAATCGGTATGTTACTTGCCCGAGACTCGATCGTCGGTATCCCAATACCTTGTTCAGCCTCGCATCGCAAGTCACTTTACTCGCACTATAATGCATGATACCATGGCCAACACCTTGGTCACATTGAGCTCATCATGATGATGCATTACCGAAAGGGCCCAGAGATACCTCTCCGCCATACGGAGTGACAAATTCCAGCCTCGATCCGTGTCAACCCAACAGATACTTTCGGAGATACCGTAATGCACCTTTATAGTCACCCATTACGCCAGACGCTTGATACACCCAAGGCACTCCTACGGTATCCGGGAGTTACACGATCTCATGGTCGAAGGAAGAGATACTTGACATTGGCAAAGCTCTAGCAAACGAACTACACGATCTTTGTGCTATGCTTAGGATTGGGTCTTGTCCATCACATCATTCTCCTAATGATGTGATCCCGTTATCAGCGACATCCAATGTCCATAGTCAGGAAACCATGACCATCTGTTGATCACAACGAGCTAGTCAAATAGAGGCTCACTAGGGACATATTGTGGTCTATGTGTTCACACGTGTATTACGATTTCAGGATAATACAGTTATAGCATGAACAAAAAACAATTATCATGAACAATGAAATATAATAATACTTTTATTATTGCCTCTAGGGCATATTTCCAACAGTCTCCCACTTGCACTAGAGTCACTAATCTAGTTACATTGTGATGAATCGAACACCCATAGAGTTCTGGTGTTGATCATGTTTTGCACGCGAGAGAGGTTTAGTCAACGGATCTGCGACATTCAGATCCGTGTGCACTTTGCAAATCTCTATGTCTCCATCTTGAACATTTTCACGGATGGAGTTGAAACGACGCTTGATGTGCTCGGTCTTCTTGTGAAACCTGGACTCCTTAGCAAGGGCAATAGCTCCAGTGTTGTCACGAAGAGTTTGATCGCCCCGACGCATTGGGTATGACTCCTAGGTCGGTGATGAACTCCTTCACCCAAATCGCTTCATGCGCTGCCTCCGAGGCTTCCATGTACTCCGCTTCACGAGATCCCGCCACGACGCTCGCTTGCAGCCGCACCAGCCATCGCTTCCACCATTCAACATATACACGATCCGGTTTGTGACTTAGAGTCATCCAGATCTGAGTCGGCTAGCGCCGACGTAACCCTTTACGACGAGCTCTTCGTCTCCCCCATAAACGAGAAACATGTCCTTTGTCCTTTTGAGGTACTTTAGGATATTCTTGACCACTGTCCAGTGTTCCTTGCCGCGATTACTTTGGTATCTTGCTACCAAACATACGGCAAGGTTTACATCGGTCTGTACACAAAGATGGCATACATAATAGATCCTATGGCTGAAGCATAGGGATGACACTCATCTCTTCTTTATCTTTTGCCGTGGTCGGTGATCGAGCTGAGCTCAATCTCACACCTTGTAACATAGGCAAGAACCCTTTCTTGACTGATCCATTTTGAACCTCTTCAAAATCTTATCAAGGTATGTGCTTTGTGAAAGACCTATGAGGCGCCTCGATCTATCTCTATAGATCTTGATGCCTAATATATAAGTATCTTCTCCAAGGTCCTTCATTGAAAAACACTTATTCAAGTAGGCCTTAATGCTGTCCAAGTTTCAGATCATTTCCCATCAAGAGTATGTCATCTACATATAATAGGAGAAATGCTACAGAGCTCCCACTCACTTTCTTGTAAACACAGCTTCTCCATAAGTCTCATAAACCCAAATGCTTTGATCATCTCATCAAAGCGAATGTTCCAACTCCGAGATGCTTGCACCAGTCCATAAATGGATCACTGGAGCTTGCATACTTTGTTAGCATTCTCGAGGATCGACAAAACCTTCCGCTGCATCATATACAACTCTTCCTTAAGATGTCCGTTAAGGAATGCCGCTTTGACGCCCATCTTCCATATCTCATAATCATAGTATGCGGCAATTGCTAACATGATTCGGACGGACTTAAGCTTTGCTACGGAGAGAATGTCTCGTCAGAAGTCAATCCCTTGAACTTGTCGATAACCCTTAGCGACAAGTCGAGCTTTATAGATGGTAACATTTCCATCCGCGTCCGCCTTCTTAAAAATTCATTTGTTTTCTATCGCCCCGATCATCGGGCAAGTCTCACAAAGTCCATACTTTGTTTTCATACATGGATTCTATCTCGGATTTCATGGCTTCAAGCCATTTGTTGGAATCTGGGCCCGCCATCGCTTCTTCATAGTTCAAGGTTCACCGCTTTCTAACAACATGATTTCCGTGACAGGGTTGCTGCATTCACTCAGTGCGGAACGTGTCCTTGTGGACCTACGATGTTCAAGAGCAACTTGATCCAAGTACCTTGATCATCATCATTGGCTTCCTCTTCGCTGGTGTGGGCATCACAGAACGGTTTCTCGCTGCACCACTTTCCCGCTCGAGAGGCAAGATTTCATCGATTCTACTTTCCTCCCACTTACTTCTTTCGAGAGAAACTCTTTTTCCGTAAAGCATCCGCTCTTGGTAACAAAGATCTTGCCTTCGATCTTAAGTAGAAGGTATACCCGACAGCTTCCTTAGGGTATCCTATGAATACGCATTTTTCCGACTTGGGTTCAAGCTTTTCAGTTGAAGTTTCTTGACATAAGCATCGCATCCCCAAACTTTTAGAAACGATAGCTTAGGTTTCTTCCCAAACCATAATTCATACGGTGTCGCCTAAACGGATTTAGACGGTGCCCTATTTAAAGTGAATGTAGCTGTCTCTAGAGCGATCCCCAAAATGATAGCGGTAAATCGGTAAGAGACATCATAGACCGCACCATATCCAATAGAGTGCGACACGACGCTCGACACACCGCTTACCGAGGTGTTCCAGGCGGCGTGAGTTGTGAAACGATTCCACATTTCTTTAAGTGTGTACCAAATTCGTGACTTAAGTATTCTCCTCCACGATCTGATCATAGGAACTTTATCTTTCGGTCACGTTGATTCTCCACCTCATTCTGAAATTCCTTGAACTTTTCAAAGGTCTCAGACTTGTGTTTCATTAAGTAGACATACCCATATCTACTCAAGTCATCAGTGAGGGTGAGAACATAACGATATCCTCCGCGAGCCTCAACGCTCATTGGACCGCATACATCGGTATGTATGATTTCCAACAAGTTGGTTGCTCGCCCATTGTTCCGAGAACGGAGTCTTGGTCATTTTGCCTAAGAGGCATGGTTCGCATGTGTCAAACGATTCATAATCAAGAGACTCTAAAAGTCCATCAGATGGAGCTTCTTCATGCGCTTGACACCAATGTGACCAAGGCGGCAAGTGCCACAAGTATGTGGGACTATCGTTATCAACTTTACATCTTTTGGCATCCACACTATGAACATGTGTAATATGACGCCGAGATTCATTAAGAATAAACCATCGACCATCGGAGCATGACCATAAAACATATCTCTCATATAAATCGAACAACCATTATTCTCGACTTAAATGAGTAGCTATCTCAGATCAAACGAGATCCGTAAACAATGTTCATGCTCAAACTTGGCACTAAATAACAATTATTAAGGTTCAAAACTAATCCTGGGTAAATGTAGAGGCAGCGTGCGACGGCGATCACATCGACTCGAACCATTCTCGACGCCAAGATCGTCACCTCGCCCTTCGCCAGCCTCCGCTTATTCCGCAGCTCCTGCTGTGAGTTACAAATATGAGCAACGGCACCGTATCAAATACCTGTGAGTTACTACGAGTAATGGTAAGGTACACATCAATTACATGTATATAAAATATACCTTTTGTGTTTCCGCCTTCTTATCCGCTAAGTATTTGGGGCAGTTCCGCTCAAAGGACCCTTCCCTTGCAATAAAAGCACTCACCCTCGTGCTTGGGTCCATTCTTTGACTTCTTCCCAAGAATCGGCTTACCGGCGTGGCAACATCTTTGTCGCCCTTCTTGAAGTTCTTCTTCCCTTGCCCTTCTTGAACTTAGTGGTCTTATTGACCATCAACACTTGATGTTCTTTCTTGATTTCAGCCTCTGCTGACTTCAAAGATTGAGTACACTTCAGAATGGTCTTCACCATCCCATGCATGTTGTAGTTCATCACAAAGCTCTTGTAGCTTGGTGGGAGCGATCGAGGATTCTGTCAATGACCGCCTCATCCGGGAGGTTAATGTTCAGCCGGTCATACGGTTGTGCAACCTGATATCTTCGTGATGTGCTCACCGACAGTAACTGTTTTCCTCCATCTTACAACTGTAGAACTTGTCGAAGACATCATATCTCATATGCTCCGTGATGCTCAAAACGCTTTTGGAGCCCCGGTTCTAAGCTGTAGAGCATGACGACCGAACGAGGGAGTAATCATCGAACGAGTCCGCCAAACGCTCAAATCGCCTTGCAAAGGCTGGAGAATGGGTGGGTCACCTAACGGTGCTTCTAGGACATATTGTTTCTGGCAGCTATGAGGATGATCTCGTGTTCCGGACCCAATCCGTATAGTTGCTGCCATCATCTTTCAGCTTGGTTTTCTAGGAACGCGCTGAAGTTCATGTTGACATTAGCGCTGGCCATTGATCTACAAGACATATTTGCAAAGGTTTTAGACTAAGTTCATGATAATAAAGTTCTAATCAAAATTATGAACTCCCACTTAGATTAGACATCCTCTAGTCATCTAAGTGTTACACGATCCGAGTCGACTAGCCCGTGTCCGATCATCACGTGAGACGGACTAGTCATCGCCGGTGAACATCTTCATGTTGATCGATCTTCCATACGACTCGTGTTCGACCTTTCGGTCTCCGTGTTCCGAGGCCATGTCTGTACATGCTAGGCTCGCTGTTGACCCTAAGTGTTTTCGCTGTAAAACTGTCTTACACCCGCTGTATGTGAACGTAAGAATCCATCACACCCGATCATCACGTGGTGCTTAGAAACGACGAAGTGTAGCAACGGTGCACGCTTAGGGAGAACACTTCTTGAAATTTTGTAAGGGATCATCTTATTTACTACCGTCGTCCTAAGTAAACAAGATGCATAAACATAATAAACATCACATGCAATTATATAGTTGTGACATGATATGGCCAATATCATAAAGCTCCATTGATCTCCATCTTCGGGCTCCATGATCATCTTGTCACCGCTTGACACCATGATCTCCATCATCGTGTCTTCATGAAGTTGTCACGCCAACGACTACTTCTACTTCTATGACTAACGCGCTTAGCAATAAAGTAAAGTAGTTTACATGGCGCTTTTCAATGACACGCAGGTCATACAAAAATAAAGACAACTCCTATGGCTCCTGCCGTTGTCATACTCATCGACATGCAAGTCGTGAATCCTATTACAAGAACAAGATCTCATACATCACAATTCATCATTCATCACAACTTCTGGCCATATCACATCACATGATCAATCGCTGCAAAAACAAGTTCGACGTCCTCTAATTGTTGTTGCATCTTTACGTGGCTGCGATTGGGTTCTAGCAAGAACGCTTTCTTACCTACGAATCACCACAACGTGATTTTGTCAACTTCTATTTACCCTTCATAAGGGCCCTGTTCATCGAATCCACTCCAACTAAAGTGGGAGAGACAGACACCCGCCAGCCACCTTATGCAACTAGTGCATGTCAATCGTGGAACCGGTCTCACGAAGCGCACGTAAGGTTGGTCCGGCCGCTTCATCCCACAATACCGCTGAAGCAAGAAAAGACTAGTAGAGGCAAGTAAGTTGACAAGATCAACGCCCACAACAAATTGTGTTCTACTCGCATTAGAGAACTACGATAGACCTAGCTCATGATGCCACTATTGGGGAACGCTGCAGAAAATTAAAATTTTCCTACGGTTTCACCAAGATCCATCTATGAGTTCATCTAAGCAACGAGTATTGGGAGAGAGTTTGCATCTACATACCACTTGTAGATCGCGTATGAAGCTTGCAAGGTGATGATGGAGTCGACTCGACGTGATTCAGATCACCGATGTCCAAGTGTTGACGGACAGCACCTCCGCTGCTCAACACACGACAGACGGAGACGCCTCCTCCTTCTTGATCCAGCAAGGGGAAGGAGAGGTTGAGGAAGCTCGCCCAACGGCAAAGACGACGGCGTGGTGGTGTTGGTGCAGCAAGATTCGGCTGTGGCTTCGCCAAGCGCTATGAGGAGGAGAGGTGTTGGGAGGGAGGGCTGCGCCTGGAGATGGGTACAACAGCCCCTCCTCCCCCTTTATATAGGCCCCTGGGCGCCAGCCCCGAGAGATCCAATCTCCAAGGGGGGCGGCGGCAAGGGGTGGAGTGCCCCTGCCAAGTGGGCGCCCCACCCCTAGGGTTTCAACCCTAGGCGCAGGGGTGGGCCTAGGGGCGCACCAGCCCACTGTGGGCTGGTTCCTTCCACTTCAGCCCATGGGGCCCTCCGGATAGGTGGCCCCACCGGTGGACCTCGGGACCTTCCGTGGTCCCAGACATTACCGGAGACCTCAAACTTTCCCGATGGCCAAATACCACTTCCTATATATTATTCTTTACCTCCGACCATTCCAAACTCCTCGTGACGTCCGGGATCTCATCCGGACTCAACAACATTCGTAGTCACATACTAGTCTTCCTACTAACCCTAGCGCCACCGAACCTTATGTGTAGACCCTACGGTTCGGGAGACATGCAGACATGACCGAGACGACTCGAAATAACCAACAGCGGATCTGGATACCCATGTTGGCTGCCACATGTTCCTCGATGATTTCATCGGTTGAACCACGATGTCGAGGATTCGATCAAAACCCTGTATGCAATTCCCTTTGTCAATCGGTACGTTACTTGCCCGAGACTCGATCGCCGGTATCCCAATACCTTGTTCAGTCTCGCATCGTAAGTCACTTTACTCGCATCAGAATGCATGATCCCGTGTCCAACACCTTGGTCACATTGAGCTCATTATGATGATGCATTACCGAGTGGGCCCAGAGATACATCTCCGTCAAACGGAGTGACAAATCCCAGTCTCGATCCGTGTCAACCCAACAGATACTTTCGGAGATACCTGTAATGCACCTTTATAGTCACCCAGTTACATTGTGACGTTTGATACACACAACGCACTCCTACGGTATCTGGGAGTTACACGATCTCATGGTCGAAGGAAGAGATACTTGACATTGGCAAAGCTCTAGCAAACGAACTACACGATCTTTGTGCTATGCTTAGGATTGGGTCTTGTCCATCACATCATTCTCCTAATGATGTGATCCCGTTATCAATGACATCCAATGTCCATAGTCAGGAAACCATGACCATCTGTTGATCACAACGAGCTAGTCAACTAGAGGCTCACTAGGGACATATTGTGGTTTATGTGTTCACACGTGTATTACGATTTTCGGATTATACAGTTATAGCATGAACAAAAAACAATTATCATGAACAAAGAAATATAATAATACTTTTATTATTGCCTCTAGGGCATATTTCCAACACCCTCCACCATATTCCACCTCGGTCATATCGTCGCGGAGTTTAGGCGAAGCCCTGCGCCGGTAGAGCATCATCATCATCGTCACCACGCCGTCGTGCTGACGGAACTCATCCCCGACACTTTGCTGGATCGGAGTCCGGGGATCGTCATCGAGCTGAACGTGTGCTGAACTCGGAGGTGCCGTACGTACGGTACTTGGTTCAGTCGGATCGTGAAGACGTAAGACTACATCAACCGCGTTGTCATAACGCTTCCGCCTACGGTCTACGAGGGTACGTGGACAACACTCTCCCCTCTCGCTGCTATGCCATCACCATGATCTTGCGCGGTACGTAGGAATTTTTTGAAATTACTACATTCTCCAACAAAGGGTATCGAGCCAGGTTTTATGTGTAGATGTCATATGCACGAGTAGAACACAAGTGAGTTGTGGGCGATATAAGTCATACCGCTTACCAAAGATGTCATACTTTGGTTCGGGCGGTATTGTGAGATGAAGCGCCCGGACCGACATTACACGACGCTTACGCGAGACTGGTTTCACCGCTACGAGCACTCGCTCTAAAGGTGGCTGGCGGGTGTCTGCTCTCTCACTTTAGCTGAATCGAGTGTGGCTACGCCCGGTCCTTGTGAAGGTTAAAACAGCACTAACTTGACGAACTATCGCTGTGGTTTTGATGCATAGGTAAGAACGGTTCTTGCTAAGCCCGTAGCAGCCACGTAAAATTTGCAACAACAAAGTAGAGGACGCCTAACTTGTTTTTGCAGGGCATGTTGTGATGTGATATGGTCAAGACGTGATCTATATTTTATTGTATGAGATGATCATGTTTTGTAACCGGTTATCGGCAATCGGCAGGAGCCATATGGTTGTCGCTTATTGTATGAAATGCAACGCCTGTAATTGCTTTACTTTATCACTAAGCGGTAGCGATAGTTGTAGAAGCAATAGATGGCGAACGACAACGATGCTACGATGGAGATCAAGGTGTCGCTACCGGTGACGATGGTGATCACGACGGTGCTTCAAGATGGAGATCACAAGCACAAGATGATGATGGCCGATCATATCACTTATATTGATTGCATGTGATGTTTATCCTTTATGCATCTTATCTTGCTTTGATTGACGGTAGCATTTTAAGATGATCTCTCACTAAAATTATCAAGAAGTGTTCTCCCCGAGTATGCACCGTTCGAAAGTTCTTCGTGCGAGACACCACGTGATGATCGGGTGTGATATGCTTACGCTCAAATATAACGGTGCAAAACAGTTGCACACGCGAATACTCAGTTAAACTTGACGAGCCTAGCATATAACAGATATGGCCTCGAACACGGAGACCGAAAGGTCGAGCGTGAATCATATAGTAGATATGATCAACAAATTGATGTTCACCGTTGAAACTACTCCATCTCACGTGACAATCGGACATGGTGTAGTTGATATGGATTACGTAATCACTTAGAGGATTAGAGGGATATATATCTAAGTAGGAGTTCTTAAGTAATATGATTAATTGAACTTAAATTTATCATGAACTTAGTACCTGATAGTATTTTGCTTGTCTATGTTTGTTGTAGATAGATGGCTCATGCTGTTGTTCCGTTGAATTTTAATGCATATCTTGAGAAAGCAAAGTTGAAAGATGATGAAAGCAATTACACGGATCGGGTCCGAATCTCGAGGATTATCCTCATTGCTGCACGTAAGAATTACGCCCCGAAGCACCGCTGGGTGCCAGTGCTGCTGCTGATGCAACCGACAACGTTAAGAACGTCTCGCGAGCAAAGCTGATGACTACTCGATAGTTCAGTGTGCCATGCTTTACGGCTTAGAACCGGTCTTCAACGACGTTTTGAACGCTATGGAGCATATGAGATGTTCCAGAGTTGAAGTTAATATTTCAAGCAAATGCCCGGATTGAGAGATATGAAGTCTCCAATAAGTTCTATAGCTGCAAGATGGAGGATAATAGTTCACAAGGAACACATACTCAAAGTGTCTGGGTATAATAATCACTTGATTCAACCGAGAGTTAATCTTCCGATGATAGTGTCATTGATGTAATTCTTCAATCATCGCCACCAAGCTACAAGAGCTTCGTGATGAACTATAATATGCAAGGGATGGACAAGACTATTCTCGAGCTCTTCGCAATGCTAAAAGCCGGAGGTAGAAATCAAGAAGGAGCATCAAGTTTTGATGGTTAACAAGACCACCGGGCCAAGAAAAGGGCAAAGGGAAGAAGAAGGAACTTCAAGAAGAACAGCAAACAAGTTGCTGCTCAAGAGAAGAAACCCAAGTCTGGACCTAAGCCTGAAACTAAGTGCTTCTACCGCAAGCGATCGACACCGAAGCGGAACTGCCCCAAGTATTTGGCGGATAAGAAGGATGGCAAAGTGAACAAAGGTATATGTGATATACATGTTATTGATGTGTACCTTACTAATGCTCGCAGAGCACCGGGTATTTGATACTGGTTCTGCTAATATTTGCAACTCGAAACTGGGACTACGGATTAAGCGAAGATTGGCTAAGGACGAGGTGACGATGCGCGTGGGAAATGGTTCCAAAGTCGATGTGATCGCGGTCAGCACGCTACCTCTACATCTACCATCGGGATTAGTTTTAGACCTAAATAATTGTTATTTGGTGCCAGCGTTGAGCATGAACATTATATTTGGATCTTGTTTGATGCGAGACGGTTATTCATTTAAGTCAGAGAATAATGGTTGTTCTATTTATATTAGTAATATCTTTTATGGTCATGCACCCTTGAAGAGTGGTCTATTTTTATTGAATCTCGATAGTAGTAATACACATATTCATAGTGTTGAAACCAAAAGATGCACAGTTGATAATGATAGTGCAACTTATTTGTGGCACTGCCGTTTAGGTCATATCGGTGTAAAGCGCATGAAGAAACTCCATACTAATGGGCTTTTGGAATCACTTGATTATGAATTACTTGGTACTTGCGAATCGTGCCTCATGGACAAGATGACTAAAACGCCGTTCTCCAGAACTATGGAGAGAGCAACTGATTTGTTGGAAATCATACATACTGATGTTTGTGGTCCAATGAATAATGAGGCTCACGGCGGGTATCATTATTTTCTCACCTTCACAGATGATTTGAGCAGATATGGGTATATCTACTTAATGAAACACAAGTTTGAAATATTTGAAAAGTTCAAAGAATTTCAGTGAAGTGGAAAATCATCATAACAAGAAAATAAAATTTCTATGATCTGATCGTGGAGGAGAATATTTGAGTTACGAGTTTGGTCTATACTTGAAACAATGCGGAATAGTTTCGCAACTCACGCCACCCAGAACACCACAACGAAATGGTGTGTCCGAACATCGTAATCGTACTTTACTAGATATGGTGCGATCTATGATGTCTCTTACTGATTTACCGATATCATTTTGGGGTTATGCTTTAGAGACGACCGCATTCACGTTAAATAGGGCACCATCAAAATCCGTTGAGACGACGCCTCATGAACTATGGTTTGGCAAGAAACCAAAGTTGTCGTTTCTTAAAGTTTGGGGCTGTGATGCTTATGTGAAGAAACTTCAACCAGATAAGCTCAAACCCAAATCGGAGAATGTGTCTTCATAGGATACCCAAAAGAGACTGTTGGGTACACCTTCTATCACAGATCTGAGGACAAGATTTTCGTTGCTAAATTCGGATCCTTTTTAGAGGAGTTTCTCTCGAAAGAAGTGAGTGGGAGGAAAGTAGAACTTGATGAGGTAACTATACCTGCTCCCTTATTGGAAAGTAGTTCATCACAAGAACCGGTTCCTGTGACAACTACACCAGTTAGTGAGGAAGATAATGATATTGATAATGAAACTTCAGATCAAGTTTCTACTGAACCTCGTAGGTCTACCAGAGTAAGATCCGCACTGAGTGGTACGGTAATCCTATTCGGAAGTCATGTTACTTGACCATGATGAACCTACGAACTATGAGGAAGCGATGATGAGCCCAGATTCCGCAAAATGGCTAGAGGCCATGAAATCTGAGATGGGATCCATGTATGAGAATAAAGTATGGACTTTGGTTGACTTGCCCGATGATCGGCAAGCCATTGAGAATAAATGGATTTTTAAGAAGACTGACGCTGATGGTAATGTAACTGTCTATAAAGCTCGACTTGTTGCGAAAGGTTTTCGACAAGTTCAAGGGGTTGACTACGATGAGACTATCTCACCCATAGCGATGCTTAAGTCTGTCCGAATCATGTTAGCAATTGCTGCATTTTATGATTATGAAATTTGGCAAATGGATGTCAAAACAGCATTCTTGAATGGATTTCTAGAAGAAGAGTTGTATATGATGCAACCAGAAGGTTTTGTTGATCCAAAAGGTGCTAACAAAGTGTGCAAGCTCCAGCGATCCATTTATGGACTGGTGCAAACATCTCGGAGTTGGAATAAACGCTTTGATAGTGTGATCAAAGATATGGTTTTATATGCACTTTTGGAGAAGCCTCAGATTTACAAGAAAGTGACTGGAGCTCAGAGCATTTCTAATATTATATGTAGATGACATATTATTAACTGGAAATGATATAGAATTTCTGGATAGCATAAATGGATACTTGAATAAAAGTTTTTCTATGAAAGACCTCGGTGAAGCTGTTTATATATTGGGCATCAAGATTTATAGAGATAGATCAAGACGCTTAATTGGACTTTCACAAAGCACATACCTTGATAAAGTTTTGAAAAGTTCAAATGGATCAGTGCAAAGAAAGGGTTCTTGCCTGTACAAGGTGTGAAATTGAGTCGAATCAATGCTCGACCATAGCAGAAGATAGAGAGAAAATGAAAGATGTTCCCTATGCTTCAGCCATAGGCTCTATCATGTATGCAATGATGTGTACCAGACCTGACGTGTGCTTAGCAATAAGCTTGGCAGGAAGGTACCAAAGTAATGCAGGAGTGGATCACCGGACAGCGGTCAAGAACATCCTGAAATACCTGAAAAGGACTAAGGATATGTTTCTCGTATATGGAGGTGACAAAGAGCTAGTTGTAAATGGTTACGTCGATGCGAGCTTTGACACTGATCCGGACGATTCTAAATCGCAAACCGGATACGTGTTTTTATTAAACGGTGGAGCTGTAAGTTGGTGCAGTTCTAAACAAAGCGTCGTGGCGGATCTACATGTGAAGCGGAGTACATAGCTGTTTCGAAGCAGCAAATGAAGGAGTCTCGATGAAGGAGTTCATTTCCGATCTAGGTGTCATACCTAGTGCATCGGGACCAATGAAGATCTTCTCGTGATAATATCGTGCAATTGCCTTGGCAAAGGAATCGAGATTTCACAAGAGGACCAAGCACATCAAGAGACGCTTCAATTCCATCCGGGACCAAGTCCAAGTGGGAGACATAGAGATTTGCAAGATACATACGGATCTGAATGCTGCAGACCCATTGACTAAGCCTCTGTCACGAGCAAAACATGATCAGCACCAAGACTCCATGGGTGTTAGAATCATTATTGTGTTATCTAGATTATTGACTCTAGTGCTAGTGGGAGACTGAAGGAAATATGCCCTAGAGGCAATAATAAAGTTATTATTTATTTCCTCATATCATGATAAATGTTTATTATTCATGCTAGATTTGTATTAACCGGAAACATGATACATGTGTGAATACATAGACAAACATAACGTCACTAGTATGCCTCTACTTGACTAGCTCATTAATCAAAGATGGTTATGTTTCCTAACCATAGACATGTGTTGTCATTTGATTAATGGGATCACATCATTAGGAGAATGATGTGATTGACATGACCCATTCCATTAGCATAGCACTTGATCGTTTAGTATATTGCTATTGCTTTCTTCATGACTTATACATGTTCCTATAACTATGAGATTATGCAACTCCCGTTTACCAGAGGAACACTTTGGGTGCTACCAAACATCACAATGTAACTGGGTGATTATAAAGGAGTACTACAGGTGTCTCCGAAGGTACATGTTGGGTTGGCGTATTTCGAGATTAGGTTTTGTCACTCTGATTATCGGAGAGGTATCTCTGGGCCCTCTCGGTAATGCACATCACTACAAGACTTGCAAGCAATGTAGCTAATGAGTTAGTTACGGAATGATGCATTACGTAACGAGTAAACAGACTTGCCGGTAACGAGATTGAACTAGGTATTGGATACCGACGATCGAATCTCGGGCAAGTAACATACCGATGACAAAGGGAACAACGTATGTTGTTATGCGGTTTGACCGATAAAGATCTTCGTAGAATATGTAGGAGCCAATATGGGCATCCAGGTTCCGCTATTGGTTATTGACCGAGAATAGTTCTAGGTCATGTCTACATAATTCTCGAACCCGTAGGGTCCACACGCTTAACGTTACGATGACAGTTTCATTATGAGTTTATAAGTTTTGATGTACCGAAGTTTGTTCGGAGTCTCGAATGTGATCACAGACATGACGAGGAGTCTTGAAATGGTCGAGACATAAAGATTGATAAATTGGAAGCCTATGTTTGGACATCAGAAGTGTTCCGGGTGAAATCGGCATTTTACCGGAGTACCGGGGTTACTGAACCTCCCGGGGGTTATTGGGCCTTCATGGGCCCTAAGGGAGAAGAGGAGAGGAGGCAAGAGGTGGGCTGCGCCCCCTCCCCTCCCTAGTCCGAATAGGACAAGGAGAGGGGTGGCGCCTTTCCTTCCCTCTTCCTCCTCCTTCCCCTTCTCCTACTCCAACTAGAAGAAGGAGTCCTACTCCGGTGGGAGTAGGACTCCCCTGGCGCGCCTCCTGGCCGGCCGCCTCCCCTTGGCTCCTTTATATACGGGGGCAAGGGGGCACCCTAGGACACACAAGTTGATCTACGGATCATTCCTTAGCCGTGTGCGGTGCCCCCTCCACCATATTCCACCTCGGTCATATCGTCGCGGAGTTTAGGCGAAGCCCTGCGCCGGTTTAGCATCATCATCATCGTCACCACACCGTCGTGCTGATGGAACTCATCCCCGACACTTTGCTGGATCGGAGTCCGGGATCGTCATTGAGCTGAACGTGTGCTGAACTCGGAGGTGCCGTACGTTCGGTACTTGGATCGGTCGGATCGTGAAGACGTACGACTACATCAACCGCGTTGTCATAACGCTTCTGCTTATGGTCTACGAGGGTACGTGGACAACACTCTCCCCTCTCGTTGCTATGCCATCACCATGATCTTGCGTGTACGTAGGAAATTTTTTCAAATTACTACGTTCTCCAACATCGTCGCCAACTATTGCTTCTACAACTATTGCTGACGCATAGCCATAAAGTAAAGCAATTACATGGCGCTTGCATTTGATACAATAATTAAAACACAACGCTAAGGCTCCTACTGGTTGTCCATATTGCAAAACATGATCATCTTATACAACAACGTATATCACATCACGTCTTGACCATATCACATCACAACATACCCTGCAGAAACATGTTAGACGTCCTCCACTTTGTTGTTGCATGTTTTACGTGGCTGCTAAGGGCAACTAGCAAGAGCCGTTCTTACCTACGCAAAACTACAATGGTGATTATCAAGTTTGTTGTTTTAACCTTCTTCAAGGATCGGCCATTGTCAAATTCGATTGAACTAAAGTAGGAGAAATAGACACATGCCTGCACCTTTATGCAAAACAGGTTGCATGTCAGTCGGTGGAACCGATCTCATGTGCGTGGACATATAACGTTGGTCCCGGCTGCTTCATCCCACAATGCCGCCGAGTCAAAATAAGACGTTGGTGGTAAGCAATATGGACATCACCGCCCGCAACTTATTTGTGTTCTACTCATGCATATCATCTATGCATAGACCTGGCTCATGATGCCACTGTTGGGAAACGTTGCATGGAAAACAAAAAAAATTATATGCACACGCAAGATCTATCCATGGAGATGCATAGCTATGAGAGGTGACATTGTGTGTACGTACCCTCATAGACCATAAGCGGAAGCGTTTATTAACACGGTTGATGTAGTTGAACACCTTCGCGATCCAACCGATCAAGTACCGAACGTACGGCACCTCCGCATTCAGCACACGTTCAGCTCGATGATGTCCTTGCCTTCTTGAACCAGCAAGACAGGCGAATTAGTAGATGAGTTCCGACAACATGACAGCATGGTGACGGTGATGGTGAACTCGTTCCCACAGGGCTTCGCCATGCACCACGGAAAACTTGGACGAAGGACTAAACTATGGAGAGGGGCGCCGCAAACGGCTAAAAGATGTCGTCGTCTTGTGTGGGGACCCCTCATTCTCATATATATAGGGGGAGGGGAGGCAGCCTTGGGTGCGTCCCAAGGTAGCCGGCCGGCCTCCTTGGGTGCCTGCCCTTTGGCGCCCTGCTACCTCTTGAGCACTATGTTGGATTTCCCAGAAGAGGAGAGGATGATGCAGCAAAGTAGCGTAAGTATTTCCCTTAGTTTTTGAGAACCAAGGTATCAATCCAGTAGGAGACCATGCACAAGTCCCTCGTACCTACACAAAACAATAGCAACTCGCAACCAACGCTTAAGGGTTGTCAATCCCTTCATGGTCACTTACGAGAGTGAGATCTGATAGAGATAATATTTTTGGTATTTTTGATAGATAGATGCGAAGTAAAAAGTAAAAGCAAAGTAAAGCCAAAGTAAGTAAATAAAGTGATAGAGATTGATATGATGAGAATAGACCCGGGGGCCATTGGTTTCACTAGTGGCTTCTCTCAAGAGCATAAGTATTCTACGTGGGTGAAAAAATTACTGTTGAGCAATTGACAGAATTGAGCTTAGTTATGAGTATATCTAGGCAATGATCATGTATATAGGCATCACGTCCAAAACAAGTAGATCGAAACGATTCTGCATCTACTACTATTACTCCACTCATCGACCGCTATCCAGCATGCATCTAGAGTATTAAGTTAAAAACAGAGTAACACCGTAAGCAAGATGACATGATGTAGAGGGATAAATTCATGCAATATGATAAAAACCCCATCTTGTTATCCTCGATGGCAACGATACAACACGTGCCTTGCTGCCACTTCTGTCACTGGCTAAGGACACTGCAAGATTGAACCCAAAGCTACGCACTTATCCCATTGCAAGAACTACCAATCTAGTTGGCCAAACCAAAAAGGATAATTCGAAGAGACTTGCATAGATAACTCAATCATACGTAAAAGAATTAAGAGAAGAATCAAATATTTTCCATAGATAATACTGGATCATAAACCCACAATTCATCAGTCTCAACAAACACACCGCAAAAAGAAGATTAAATCGAATGGATCTCCACGAGAGAGGGGGATAACATTGTATTGAGATCCAAAAAGAGAGAAGAAGCCATCTAGCTACTAGCTATGGACCCGAAGGTCTGAAGTAAACTACTCACACTTCTTCGGAGGGGCTATGGTGATGATATAGAAGCCCTCCGTGGTGAATGCCCCCTCCGGCGGAGCTCCGGAACAGGCCCCAAGATGGGATCTCATGGATACAAAAGGTTGCGCTGGTGGAATTAGGTTTTTGGCTCCTGTTCTGGTCATTCGGGGATACGTAGGTATATATAGGAGGAAGGAGTACGTCGGTGGAGCTCCGAGGGGCCCACGAGGTCGGGGGGCGCGCCTAGGGTGGCGCCCTCCACCCTCGTGACCTCCTCGGGCACTAGTTGGAGTAGGGTCCAAGTCTCCTGGATCACGTTCGGTTGGAAAATCACGATCCCGAAGGTTTCATTCCGTTTGGACTCCGTTTGATATTCTGTTTCTTCGAAATACTGAAAAAGGAAAAAAACAGCAATTCTGGGCTGGGCCTCCGGTTAATAGGTTAGTCCCAAAACTAATATAAAAGTGGAAAATAAAGCCCAATATAGTCCAAAACAGTAGATAAAGTAGCATGGAGCAATCAAAAATTATAGATATGTTGGAGACGTATCAGGCATCCCCAAGCTTAATTCCTGCTCGTCCTCGAGTAGGTAAATGATAAAAAAGAATTTTTGATGCGGAGTGATACTATGGCATAATTTCAATGTAAATCTTCTTAATTGTGATATGAATATTCAGATCCGAAAGATTCAAGACAGAAGTTCATATTGACACAAAAATAATAATACTTTCAAGCATACTAATCAAAGCAATCATGTCTTCTCAAAATAACATGGCAAAAGAAAGTTCATCACTACAAAATCATATAGTTAGGCTGTGCTTCATTTTCGTCACACAAAGATGTTCCCAACTTCTATACCCCCGATGACAAGCCAAGCAATTGTTTCATACTTAAATAATCTCAAAACTTTTTCGACCTTCACGCAATACATGAGCGCGAGCCATGGATATAGCACTATGGGTGGAATAGAATATGATGATGGGGATTGTGTAGAGAAGACAAAAAAGGAGAAAGTCTCACATTGACGAGGCTAATCAACGGGCTATGGAGATGCCCATTAATTTATGTCAACATGAGGAGTAGGGATTGCCATGCAACAGATGCACTAGAGCTATGAATGCTCAACAAAAGAAAACTAGTGGGTGTGCATCCAACTCGCTTGCTCACGAAGACCTAGGGCATTTGAGGAAGCCCATCATAGGAATATACAAGCCAAGGTTTATAATGAAAAATTCCCACTAGTATAAAAAGAGGAACAAGGTGCTACTTTGAAGTATAAAAATTCCCACTAGTATAAAAATTCCCCCTGACCGGATGACTGGCTTAATCCAGGGCCATTGGTGTTTCCGGTTGGGACCGAGAGGGGGGCACCCCTTAGAGCGCGCGTATATAAATTTGATCCCATGCTATTCGAGGTTGTAGCCTCCCCGTCTCAAAGTTTTTCTTGAACGTTGCCTAGGGTGATTCCTGGCATCGCGAGGTGGAAATGGGTGTGTACTGGTTAGATGTGTTTCTACTGAAATACCTTAAACGGAACTAGTACTTCCGACTACTGAAATCCGTTGGCTGTGGTTAAATAGTACAAACTCTGCAGAGTCAAAATCATTCAAGTAATCATATCTTGAGCAACGACTGTGTTCAACCTATCTTTGTCAGTATCAGTCTCAGTGGCAAAACTCCGGTGAACAAACATGAGTGTTCTGTCCGGTTAATGGTTTATTCCTGTGGTTGGACTAACCCGTTTGTTATCATGTGTTGAGTATTTCCTATGAGTGATATATTCTTCATGAGTTTATTGAATATAAATGATGAAACATAAGCCCTTTTCTGTGATGTCGCTCACACGTCCGACTGTGGCATGCTTGCTATTTACTTTCAATATAAGCCCTTTCTGTGATGTCGCTGAGACGTCCGACTGTGGCACTCTTGTTGTTTATTTTCAATATAAGCCCTTTACGTGATGTCGCTCAGACGTCCGATTGTGGCATCTCTATTATTTATTATAAGCCCTTTTCGTGATGTCGCTCAGACGTCCGACTGTGGCATCGCTGTTAATTACTTTATTATAAGCCCTTTCCGAGATGTCGCATAGACGTCCGACTGTGGCACGCACTGTTATTTACTTTTCAATATAAGCCCTTTATGTGGCGTCGCCCAGACGCCCAACTGCGGCATGATAATTTATTTATTCCACCTTTCGTGGCGTCGCTTCAGACACCCGATCGGTTTTCAGTTATTTTATTGGGATTTCGGGAGGACTACCGCCTGACTTCCTTTTATTTTACCTGTCGTGCAAATTTATTTTTGAATGTGCATTGCTAACTGCTCATGGTGCATCGTGTTGCATTTGTTATATCTTATGTCCAAACTGTCTTGCGAGTACATTCAAAGTACTCACCTGGCTTGTTGATTTGTCTTGACGAAGGCGATCTCATGGATGAAGAGTACGATAGCGAGTCCGACGCCTAGAGGAGTCCCAGTCAGTCCCACGCGATCCTGGATTTGGTCACTTATATTATATCCGCTTCCGCTACCCGAATAAATTCATCGAGCCTCACTTCGACGCCCGATGAGCTGCAAGATTAGGAGTCTTGTCACCCACTCCACTGTGATATTTCCACCACCACTTTTATATCGAGCCAGTAGTATGCCACCACACCCTTGTGTTATATCCGCCCTTATGTAAAATATTGGCGTACTTGTAATAAATTGTTGAGCAGCCTCAGCTCAACCCAGTATAATATTTAATACTACTGGATTTCGGTATCAAGGTTTTGTCTACCAGTAAGGAGGATTTTCCTATACTGGTCTGCTATAAGATCGGTTGCTCAATAAGCTTTTATTGAAAAACCGGTTGTGACAAACTTGGTACCAGAGCCAGGCTGGCTGTAGGAAGCCACTAGGTGCGATCGCTAATCGGTTATTACCGTTATTAGTGCTATTTTAATATTTTGCAAATGTAGTCATTTTCTGACAGTCAGCATAAATTTATGATCTGACCACTCAGAATTTTTGCCTACTTTTGTAGATGGCTGGCAACGACTGTGAATCGCAAGTGTTCGCCAACGTGTCTGAGGGGTTCGTAAAGCTCCTCACCTCCATCATCAAAATCGCGATCGGGCCATCGACTCGTCTGGAGTTCACACTCTACCAGCACAAGATCAACGACAGTCTGTCCATGCACCAGGACGCAGTGCAATTCAAGGAAGGGCGTGTTGAATTTCGCCGCTTCCGGTTTGTGGGTAGAGCCATGCCTACGGAGAAGCATGCTATGCAGATGGCTGCCGTGAGGCGATAGCTCATCTTCAGGTTGTTCTTCCTTCAATGAAGACTCGTTGCTACCGCTACCTCCCCTGCCACGTGCCGTACACCTGTCACTACGCATTTGCTTGCCCTAGAGGAGAAAGGGATGAGGACATTGAGATGCTGGTTGACTATCTCAAGGTGCTTGAGGCCGCTTTTGACAACCTTGTGGACGACCTCGTGGCTGCTCGCATGTCCGTCGTGCACAGCTGTTCCGCCAACAGGAGGGAGCTTCTCCATACAGCTCCAACACTGACTTACGTCTCGTCATCTGCATCTCACACACCTGCCACACTCGCCACTGCTCGCCGCCTACCTACTCCTGATGAATTTGACCAAGTCATCGCTCCTACCCCAGTCAGAGCTGCACCACCTACCGCACCCGTTCAAGCTCCACAGCTCGGTGCTTCACGTCTGGAGCCCATTATTGAGGAGGAGGTTGAGTCTCCAACTCCACTGGGCCTTCCCCTTGGCAGGCCAAGGGAAGTCCTCACCATCTCCGACTAAGTGCGCCCAGCATGCCGTGCAGAGTGTCAGCATGTATGATATGTTTATATGTACATAGGTTGTGAGAAGTAGTCTGTATGCGCATCATGTAGGAACTGGAGAAGTGCACTAGCCTAAATAACATGTCAGGATTGTGTACGCACATCCTGAATGATGTACTGTATAATTATGCTTGCGTGTAAGATATGTACTAAGCGGTCCTTCTCCATGCGCAATCGAATATTTCCTTGAAAAATACTGGAGTTCTTAATTTTTCGTCTTGCAAAAAATATTTTTGTCTCACAGCTTTTCTCACAAATTTTTACAAAAAAAAATACCCCAGAGTGGAAAATGCATCGTCCTTGGACTCGCTCCATGCCAAGTCCGCCAGAGGAGAAGTATGGTACACAGACAAGCAACAACTTCACACAGAGACAATCAAGTCAGCAGGGCAGTGATGCCGCATTTTCTCAAGTATGCCGTCTTTATGAACAGAGTTAGCAACAACACCAAGAAATGATGAACCAAATCATCAATATGGGAAATCACCGTGGTCAGTATCAACCACAATCCAAATTATCAGAACTACAAAAGACGCGTCCCCCAACATTTTCTCATACTGATAAACCTCTTGAGGCCGACGACTGGCTTCGAGACATGGAGAGAAAGTTAATTATTGCACAGTGCTCAGATCGTGAGAAAGTACTATATGCACCGCACTATCTCACTGGAGCGGCTGCATCATGGTGGGAGAATTTCCTACACATGCACCCCAATGAAAATGATATAACCTGGGAAGAATTCAAGGAAGGTTTTCATGGGGCGCATATCCCCAGAAGTATTATGAAACTCAAGAAGAGGGAGTTTGATGACCTCAAGCAGAGGACCGTGACGGTGACTGAATACAACAGCCAGTTTACACTGTTGTCTCGCTACGCCAACGAAGAATGTATGACTGAAAACAAGAAGATGGAAAAATTCTTGGACGGTCTGGCACCAACACTTAAATGCCAGCTGGTCGTACACATCTTCCCAGATTTCAAAACACTAGTGGATAAGGCTATTACCTTGAAAAATGAGCGACGCAGCTTGGAGGATTTTCGCAAGCGCAAAAGGGACCAGACTACACTTGCCCGCAACCAACGAAGTTGGGCTGATTTTCAGAAAGGTGGAGCACACAAACCCATGACCAATGCCTCACGTCCAATCAAGAATTTCCATGCAAGGGACAAGGAATTCACATATCGCCCAGGCGTAACTTGCTACGCTTGTGGGGAAGAAGGACACTATGCCAAGCAGTGTCCCAAGCCAAGAAATTCGGGCCCCAAACCGAACAACGGGAGTTATAATTCAGCGCCCAAGCGAAACAATTTCAACCCCAGTAACAACCACAAGAAGGGTCACCTAAACCACGTGACCAGAGAAGAAGCACAGAATGC
This sequence comes from Aegilops speltoides, assembly GCA_021437245.1. Classification (NCBI taxonomy): domain Eukaryota; kingdom Viridiplantae; phylum Streptophyta; class Magnoliopsida; order Poales; family Poaceae; genus Aegilops; species Aegilops speltoides. The sequence continues at coordinate 548,477,567 of CM038143.1, forward strand.
CCCGGATATCGTACTCGGTACGTTCCCTGTCAACACAATACCTGCCACGGTTTAGTTTGATTCTGGAGCTTCTCACTCGTTCATTTCAAAGAGATTTGCTTTGCAAAATAATTTTTCGATGCTTCCCTTGGGAAAATCAATGATCATCAAGTCCCCTCGGAGTAAGCAAGTTACTCAGAATTACTGCCAAGGTGTGGTTATTGATCTTGAAGGACTAAAGTTTCATGCAAACCTCATCATATTGGAAAATAAAGGACTGGATGTTATCCTAGGGATGGACTGGTTAACCACCAACAAAGGATTTATTGACTGCTTCAATCGGACTGTGATTCTCACCCATCATCACGGGAAGACAATAAAGATTCCAGCTCAGGAAAGACAGATATCACGGCAACCAAGGTTGAACAAGGTCGACACCTCAGATTTAAGCAAAGTTCCAGTGGTATGTGAGTTTCCCGACGTATTTCCCGAGGAACTACCAGGCATGCCGCCAGACCGGGAAATTGAATTCATCATTGAGCTAGCACCTGGAACCACCCCCATTTACAAGAAGCCATATAGAATGGCACCCTCCGAGCTAGTAGAATTAAAGAAGCAAATAAAGGAATTACTAGACAAAGGATTTATTCGAGCTAGCTCCTCATCTTGGGGTTCACCAGTATTATTTGCCAAGAGAAAGGATGGGACACTGAGATTGTGTATAGATTATCGAGCGCTCAACATGGTCACCATCAAAAACAAGTACCCTATGCCAAGGATAAATGACTTATTTGACCAGCTCGTACAAGCCAAAGTATTCTCGAAAATTGATTTGAGGTCGGGATATCATCAATTAAAAGTACGGACAGAGGATATTCCCAAGACAGCATTTACCTCAAGATACGGATTATACAAGTTTACAGTAATGCCGTTTGGGTTGACAAACGCCCCTGCATATTTTGTCCACCTCATGAACAAAGTATTTATGAAATTTATGGACAAATTTGTTGTGGTATTCATTGACGATATTCTGGTATACTCCAATACACCAGAAGAACGAGCTGAACATCTCAGGATTGTACTGGGAGAACTAAGGAAACATCAATTGTACACCAAATTCAGCAAATGTGAATTTTGGTTAAGACAGGTCAGTTTTCTAGGCCACGTGCTAACCCAAGAAGGTGTTGCCGTAGACCCGGAAAAGGTCAAGGCCGTACTTAGCTGGAAACCACCGGCCAGCGTAACGGATGTACAAAGTTTCCTGGGAATGGCAGGATATTATCGAAGATTTATTGAAGGATTCTCCACCATGGCAAAACCTATGACCCAGCTACTCAAGAAGGATAAAAAGTTTGTGTGGACCGAAGCCTGAGAAAAGTTTCCAAGAACTCAAAAGGAAACTGACAACAACACCAGTATTAGTTGTGCCCAACATACACAAAAGCTTTGAAGTATATTGTGACGCATCCCGAAAGGGCCTCGGATGCATATTGATGCAAGAAGGCAAGGTAGTCGCCTACGCTTCCAGGCAACTACGGAAACATGAAGAGAATTCTCCCACTCATGACCTGGAATTGGCAGCAGTCATCCATGCACTCAAGGAATGGAGACACTTTTTGCTTGGAAACCGCTGTGAAATATATACAGACCATAAAAGCCTCAAGTATATTTACACACAGCCAGAACTCAATTTACGGCAACGACGCTGGTTTGAATTAGTGAAGGATTATGATGTTGGCATACACTACCATCCAGGAAAAGCAAATGTAGTGGCAGACGCCCTTAGTCGAAACCCCAGTCCGAGCAGCGACATCCTACCAAATTTGAGACCAGAATTTCAGCAGGAATTTTCCAAACTCAATTTAATAATGGTCACCGAAGGCAGAGTGTCGAATTTGGAAATACAGCCTACTCTGATAGAAAAGATTAAAGAGGCTCAGCGTGGACACCCCAGCATCGAAGGCATAAATAGAAAAGTGAATTTGGGCAAGGCCTCAGAAATCGTCATAGACGAGCAGGGAATACTGTGGTACGGAGACAGGCTTTGCTTACCAAATATCGAGGACCTTAAACAGCAAATTCTAGCTGAAGGCCACACCGCTCCGTATTCAATCCATCCTGGAGGGACAAAAATGTACAAGGACCTTCAGGAAAAAATTTGGTGGCACAGTATGAAAAGGGACATAGCCACGTTCATTGCATGTTGTGATTCATGTCAACGCATCAAGGCCGAGCACTAGAAACCAGCCGGACTATTACAACCAAACAAGATACCCGAGTGGAAATGGGACGAGATTGGAATGGATTTTATTGTTGGTCTACCTCGGTCACGACACGGAAATGATGCCATATGGGTCATTACCGACAGATTAACTAAGGTGGCACATTTTATCCCGGTGAAGACAACCCACACCACTCAGAAGCTTGCCAGGCTTTATCTTTCCCGTATCGTCTGTCTACATGGAGTTCCAAAGACTATAATTTCTGACAGACGCACGCAATTCATCTTTAGATTTTGGGATCACCTACAACAGTCTCTGGGAACTCAATTAGCATTCAGTACAGCATACCACCCTCAGACAGACGGTCAAACTGAACGGGTAAACCAAATTCTAGAAGACATGCTGAGGGCATGTGTTCTCACCTATGGAACCAGTTGGGAAGAAAGCTTGCCATATACGGAGTTCGCATACAACAACAGTTACCAAACCAGCCTACAAATGGCACCCTTTGAAGCCTTGTACGGGCGGAGATGTCGTACCCCCCTAAATTGGTCAGAGACCGGGGACAGCCGTATCTTCGGCCCAGACATGTTCAAAGAAGTCGAGGAAAAGGTTAAGATAATCAGGGACCGACTTAAGACAGCTCAAACTCGAGAGAAGAGTTATTACGATCAAAAACATCGGTAAGTTAGTTTTGAACCTGGTGAGTATGTGTACCTACGAGTATCTCCTATGAGGGCCTGCAACGATTCAAGGTTAAGGGAAAGCTAGCACCAAGATTCATCGGACCTTTCTGTGTAGTTGCACGAAGAGGCACCGTAGCCTATCAGCTAGACTTACCCGAAGAATTGGCGGACATCCACGATGTGTTCCACGTATCACAATTAAGGAAGTGCATAAGCAACCCTGAGAAGCATGTATCCCATGAAGACATTGACGTACAACCAGATCTCACCTACAGGGAACGTCCAATAAAAATATTGGAGGAGTCTGAAAGGAGGACCCGTCAGAAAACAATCAAGTTTTTCAGAGTTCAGTGGAGCAATCACACCCAGAATGAAGCAACTTGGGAAAGAGAAGATTTCCTTCGAATAGAGCACCCACACCTATTTGATGATCAGCTAAAATCTCGGGGACGAGATTTTTCCTAAGGGGGTAGGTGTTGTGACACTCCAAAAAATTTCATTTGGTTTTCAACAAAATTCCTTATTTGATTTTGAAGGAGACTATTTAAAATCTTTTAAAAAGACTCTCCCTCTCAAATATTTTCTCTTATGATAAAATTCTCTTGGGGTTATCCTCAACCTTGATGGTTGGCTTTGAAGGTTCTTCATTGATGTTGACTCACCACAAAATTTTTTTGAAAGTTTTTCTTTTAAAAAAAGAAATCCTATGAGTTTTGGTCTATTCCTTTTTATTCCAACCATTCCCTTTCAACATGTCTCATATTAAAAATTTCCCCCAAAACACCTCCTTCCACCTTGGGGCAAGCCAAGTAACCAATCCCAGCAAGTTCAACTCATTTTTAATTTTTAGTCCATTTATTTTTCTCCAAAAACTATTTCTGTTTTTATTTTTGGACCTTGGTGGTTTACAAAGGAAGTACCAATCCCCTTTTGAGTTTTGATCTCAAACCAACTCCCCTGGATAGTCCTTAGCACCCACAACCTAGATCCATCAAGATCCACTCTTCGACAATTCAAATTTTTCAAGTTTCACTCACTGCAAGTTTGGACCAGATTTATCATTTTTGGTGAAATTCATATTTTCTCTTCTCCAAAAATTTCACCAAAATTCAGGCAGCCCCCAAGTGCTTTGAGAGGCCACCACACCAAATATCAGCCCCAGAAAAATTCTTCTCGTGCTTGATTCATTTCATCAAACACTTGGCTTGCACTGTTCCTGTACACTTTCAGTAAATTCAGAGTTTCAGAGTGTTGACAGTGTCGTTTTTCGTCAGTGCCTTGTCATCGATCACCAGTGCACCCTGGCGCGTTGCGCACAGCTTCTCCTTCTTAACCTGAGCACCGCACGCTCTCTTGGACGGGCGCAGTTTTCGGTGGCGGTGAGCCTCGCCGATGCCGGCAGCCTCTGCGGTGGCAGAGCCACCCGTGGCGGCCAACAGGAGCCAGCGCCAGCTCACTACGCCGTTCGGCGCCACCCAACGCTCCCTAGCCCTCCGCGTGGCCTCATGCATGCCAGCACACACGCAGCACCGTCGCCGTGGCCCGGCAAGCACAGGGCACGCCCTCTGCCGCCAACGGGCTCGCGTCACCCCGTTCTGTCAAAACCACCCACGCGCGCCTAATCCAACCTGGTTTATCTTCTAAACGGAACCCGTGGACCTCCACGTTGATGCCCAACCTCCTAAACTCCCTGACCAAGCACTGCGCCACCGTAACCATCGCCGGAGATCCCCGTTCACGGCCACCGCCTCGGATCACCTATAAAAAGAGGTCCCGAGCTCGTTCTCGAGCGCGCACCACCACTGCACCCCACCAGAACCCCGCCAAGCCACTAGGAGGACCTCGAGGAGGTCTCCTCCCCCAACTCTGGCCGCCCCGATCTGCCTCGGCCACCAGCTCGATCCACTCCGGTGAGGCCATCCCCGCCGCCCAAACCTCGTCAGTAGTCTCCTTGAGCACCCAGTGATCTAACCCAAGCTTCAATTTGACCTCCGCAACCCTCCCCGACGAGATCCAACTGCACCCGGACCGCCGTCGACGTGGTACTCGCCGACGACCACCACCACCACCCACCGACGCGGAAGGACACACTGAGCACGAAGGTACTCTCCGATCCTCCTAACTCGCCGTGGATCGCCGCCGGTGATCACCGCAACTCTTGGGCGCCGACGAGCTCTGTTTCTTCCCCCGTTTGAAATTTCAAACCTGACGGGAGGGACCCCTCGTCAGTATTTTTCTTTTTTGTTAAACCGTTTTCTGAAAACGCCTTCGGGCAGAATACGTTTCCCTTTGCAGTTGACGGCTTTTTAGCCAAAGTGTTTTCTGTTTTTATAAATTGGCCCCTAGAAACTTTCTATTTCATTGCAGATGAGTCCCTGGATTAAAACCTTTATAACTTTTAAACAGAAACAGATTTTTGATTGATACTTTGTCTGTCATCTTTATTTTTCTGTCTAGTTTTTTATCATATTTATTTAAAAAATATTTGGAGCACTTTTTGTGCACTCACGGTATTTACGTTAGAACGTATTTTTCTTTATACTGTAGATACCGAAGGAGGTGACGGAACCACGAACGTCACCGAGCTAGACTCCGACTACTCCGAACCAGGCAAGCATGTTTGAACCTTTGATATGATGAGTGTTTTGCATGTTTGCTTTGAGTAGCTAGTTTATGGCATGTTCTTATATATAGCAGTAAGTGGTATATTGCATGCAAAGTTGATGCAAGTGAGCTTCGAAACTCCATATACTTTTGATGTGAGTTTATATGATCATGTGGTGACAAGAGAGGTGGTAAGATGGCAGTGTGGTAGCATGCCAGTCTTATGCCAAACCATTTAACTCCAGTGTTAACGTGGATCAAGTCACGTTATCATCCATTCCTTCCTTTTGTGCTACCACATGTTTTCCGTAAGGAATAATGTTTAGTAAGTTGCAAACCGCTTTCCTCGTACACACCAGATAGAGAGGCCGTGATGAGGGTTCCATGGCCCTGGATTAAAGCCACCATCCGTCAGGGGCATGGGTGTTTCGATTGGGACCGAGAGGGGCACCCTTAGAGCGCTGCCAGATATAAATTTGATCCCATGCTATTCGAGGTTGTAGCCTCCCCGTCTCAAAGTTTTTCTTGAACATTGCGTAGGGTGATTCCTGGCATCGTGAGGTGGAAATGGGTGTGTACTGGTTAGATGTGTTTCTACTGAAATACCTTAAACGGAACTAGTCCTTCGCGACCACTGAAATCCATAGGCGGTGGTTAAATAGTACAAACTCTGCAGAGTCAAAATCATTCAAGTAATCATATCTTGAGCAACGACTGTGTTCAACCTATCTTTGTCAGTATCAGTCTCAGTGACAAAACTCCGGTGAACAAACATGAGTGTTCCGTCCGGTTAATGGTTTATTCCTGTGGTTTGACTAACCCGTTTATTATCATGTGCTGAGTATTTCCTTTGAGTGATATATCTTCATGAGTTTATTGAATATAAATGATGAAACATAAGCCCTTTTCTGTGATGTCGCTCAGACGTCCGACTGTGGCATGCTTGCTATTTACTTTCAATATAAGCCCTTTCTGTGATGTCGCTCAGACGTCCGACTGTGGCACTCTTGTTGTTTATTTTCAATAGAAGCCCTTTACGTGATGTCGCTCAGACGTCCGATTGTGGCATCTCTATTATTTATTATAAGCCCTTTTCGTGATGTCGCTTAGACGTCCGACTGTGGCATCGCTGTTAATTACTTTCATTATAAGCCCTTTCCGAGATGTCGCATAGACGTCCGACTTTGGCACGCACTGTCATTTACTTTTCAATATAAGCCATTTATGTGGCGTCGCCCAGACGCCCGACTGCGGCATGATAATTTATTTATTCCACCTTCCGTGGCGTCGCTTCAGACACCCGATCGGTTTTCACTTATTTTAATGGGATTTCGGGAGGACTACCGCCTGACTTCCTTTTATTTTACCTGTCGTGCAAATTTATTTTTGAATGTGCATTGCTAACTGCTCATGGTGCATCGTGTTGCATTTGTTATATCTTATGTCCAAACTGTCTTGCGAGTACATTCAAAGTACTCACCTGGCTTGTTGATTTGGCCAGATGTTGACGAAGGCGATCTCATGGATGAAGAGTACGATAGCGAGTCCGACGCCTAGAGGAGTCCCAGTCAGTCCCACGCAATCCTGGATTTGGTCACTTGTATTATATCCGCTTCCGCTACCCGAATAAATTCATCGAGCCTCACTTCGACGCCGATGAGCTGCAAGATTAGGAGTCTTGTCACCCACTCCACTGTGATATTTCCACCACCACTTTTATATCGAGCCAGTAGTATGCCACCACACCCTTGTGTTATATCTGCCCTTATGTAAAATATTGGCGTACTTGTAATAAATTGTTGAGCAGCCTCAGCTCAACCCTGTATAATATTTAATACTACTGGATTTCTGTATCAAGGTTTTGTCTACCAGTAAGGAGGATTTTCCTATACTGGTCTGCTTTAAGATCGGTTGCTCAATAAGCTTTTATTGAAAAACCGGTCGTGACATCATAAGGATGCACAAGCCAGGCACACTTCATATTTCAAATTTGTTACACAACTTTAACCATACGTGCATGCTACGGGACTTGCAAACTTCAACACAAGTATTTCTCAAATTCAAAATCACCCAACTAGCACGACTTTGATATTATCACCTCCATATCTCAAAACAATTATCAAGCATCAAACTTATCTTAGTATTCAACGCACTCAAAAGAAAGTTTCACATATCTTGAATACCAAGTATATTAATATTAAGAAAATTACCATGCTATTAAAGACTCTCAAAATAATTTAAGTGAAGCATGAGAGATCAATATTTTCTTTAAAAAAAATCCACCACCGTGCTCTAAATGATCTAAGTGAAGCACTAGAGCAAAAATTATCATGCTCAAAAGATATAAGTGAAGCACTATGATCAAAACTATCAAGCTCAAAAGATATAAGTGAAGCACATAGAGTATTCTAACAAACTCCAAATCATTTATGGCTCTATAAAAAGAAGTGTACAACAAGGATGATTGTGGTAGACTAACAAGCAAATACACAAATAATACAAGATGCTTCAAGCAAAACACATATCATGTTGGTGAATAAAAATATAGCTCCAAGTAAATTACCGATGGAAGTGGACGAAAGAGGGGATGTCTTCCGGGGCATCCCCAAGCTTTGACTTTTTGGTGTCCTTGGATTATCTTGGTGGCGCCATGGGCATCCCCAAGCTTAGGCTCTTGCCACTCCTTGTTTCATAATCCATCAAAAGAATTCACCCAAAACTTGAAAACTTCACAACACAAAACTCAACAGAAATCTCGTGAGCTCCATTAGAGAAAGAAAACAAAAGACTACTTCAAGGTACTGTAATGAAATCATTCTTTATTTATATTGGTGTTAAACCTACTGTATTCCAACTTCTCTATGGTTTATAAACAATTTTACTAGCCATAGATTCATCAAAATAAGCAAACAACACACGTAAAACAGAATCTGTCAAAAACAGAACAGTCTGTAGCAATCTGTAACTAACGCGAACTTATGGAACTCTAAAAATTCTACCAAAATAGGAAGTCCTGGAAAATTTGTTTGTCGATCCGAAGCAAAAAGAATCCACGCAAAATCACGTTCCTGTGATTTATCATAACTAAATTCGTGCGTGAAAAGTTTCTGTTTTTCAGCAGAATCAAATCAACTATCATCGTAGGTTATCCTATAGGTTCTACTTGGCACAAGCACTAACTAAAACATAAAACCACATCCAAACAGAAGCTATATGGATTATTTATTCCTAAACATAAGCAAAAACAAAAAACACAAAATAAAATTGGGTTGCCTCCCAACAAGCGCTATCGTTTAACGCCCCTAGCTAGGCATTGATAATTTTAATGATGCTCACATGAAAGACAAGAATTGAAGCACAAAGAGAGCATCATGAAACACATGACAAAAACATCTAAGCCTAACATACTTCCTATGCATAGGCATATTATAATCAAACAAATTTGCAAGGCAAGCAAAAACTAGCATATGCAAGGAATAAGAAAGAGACGATCGCAATCTCAAGATGACGAGAGGTAATTTAATAAGATAAAATTTTCTACAACCATATTTTCCTCTCTCATAATAATTACATGTAGGATCATAGGCAAATTCAACAAAATATCTATAACCAAACATATTCTCAACATGATCCACATGCATGAAAAGTTGACACTCTTCCAAGATAGTGGGATTAACATTAGCTAAAGTCATGACCTTTCCGAACCCACTTTTATCAAAAGTATCATAAGATTGAACATACTCCAAATATGTGGGATCTAAAGTTGACACTCTTCCAAACCCACTGTCAATATTATTACAAACATTATTATCAATCTCATATTCATCATGGGGCTTAAATAAATTTTCAAAGTTATAATTGAAACAAGTAGTAGACATAGCAAAACTAGCATCCCCAAGATTAGGGTTTTGCATATTATTTGCACAAGTGACATCAAGAGAATTTATAGGAAAATCATTGCAATCATGCTTTTTATTGAAGGAGTTATCGTGAATCTCTTCATAAATTTCTTCATCATAATTTTCAGATTCACGAATTTCAAGCAAAACTTCATAAAAACTAGCAATTGGTTCATCATAATTGGATCTCTTAAAAAGATTAGCAAGCGGTTGAGGATCCATAGATCTTAGGCTCTATGTTTAGCAATAAATAAGCATCTATTCCAACCAAACAAGCAAACGAAAGGGCAAGCAAAAGTGAGAGGAGGAGATTGGAAAAGAGAGGGCGAATAAAACGACAAGGGTGAAGTGGGGGAGAGGAAAATGAGAGGCAAATGGCAAATAACGTAATGCGAGAGATAGGGATTGCGATGGGTACTTGGTATGGTTGACTTGCTTACGTGAGCCTCCCCGGCAACGGCGCTAGAAATTCTTCTTGCTACCTCTTAAGCACTGCGTTGGATTTCCCCAAAGAAGAGAGGATGATGCAGCAAAGTAGCATAAGTATTTCCCTCAGTTTTTGAGAACCAAGGTATCAATCCAGTAGGAGACCATGCACAAGTCCCTCGTACCTACACAAAATGATAGCAACTCGCAACCAACGCTTAGGGGTTGTCAATCCCTTCACGGTCACTTACGAGAGTGAGATCTAATAGAGATAATATTTTTGGTATTTTTGATAGATAGATGCAAAGTAAAAAGTAAAAGCAAAGTAAAAACAAAGTAAGTAAATAAAGTGATAGAGATTGATATGATCAGAATAGACCCGGGGGCCATAGGTTTCACTAGTGGCTTCTCTCAAGAGCATAAGTATTCTACGGTGGGTGAACAAATTACTGTTGAGCAATTGACAGAATTGAGCATAGTTATGAGTATATCTAGGCAATGATCATGTATATAGGCATCACGTCCAAAACAAGTAGATCGAAACGATTCTGCATCTACTACTCTTACTCCACTCATCGACCGCTATCCAACGAGCATCTAGAGTATTAAGTTAAAAATAGAGTAACGCCGTAAGCAAGATGACATGATGTAGAGGGATAAATTCATGCAATATGATAAAAAAACATCTTGTTATCCTCGATGGCAACAATACAATACGTGCCTTTGTCAGCCCTTCAGAATCGGGTAAGGACACTGCAAGATTGAACCCAAAGCTAAGCACTTCTCCCATTGCAAGAACTACCAATCTAGTTGGCCAAACCAAAAAGGACAATTCGAAGAGACTTGCAAAGATAACTGAATCATACATAAAAGAATTCAGAGAAGAATCAAATATTTTCCATAGATAATACTCGATCATAAACCCACAATTCATCGGTCTCAACAAACACACTGCAAGAAGAAGATTGCATCGAATGGATCTCCACGAGAGAGGGGGAGAACATTGTATTGAGATCCAAAAAGAGAGAAGAAACCATCTAGCTACTAGCTATGGACCCGAAGGTCTGAAGTAAACTACTCACACTTCATCGGAGGGGCTATGGTGATGATGTAGAAGCCCTCCATGGTGGATGCCCCCTCCGGTGGAGCTCCGGAACAGGCCCCAAGATGGGATCTCGTGGATACAGAAGGTTGCGGCGGTGGAATTAGGTTTTTGGCTCCTGTTCTAATCGATCGGGGATACGTAGGTATATATAGGAGGAAGGAGTATGTCGGTGGAGCTCCGAGGGGCCCACGAGGTAGGGGGGTGCCCTCCACCCTCGTGACCTCCTTGGGCACTACTTGGAGTAGGGTTCAAGTCTCCTGGATCACGTTCGGTTGGAAAATCACGATTCCGAAGGTTTAATTCTGTTTGGACTCCGTTTGATATTCTGTTTCTTCGAAATACTGAAAAAGGCAAAAAACAGCAATTCTGGGCTGGGCCTCCGGTTAATAGGTTAGTCCCAAAAGTAATATAAAAGTGGAAAATAAAGCCCAATATAGTCCAAAACAGTAGATAAAGTAGCATGGAGCAATCAAAAATTATAGATATGTTGGAGACATATCACGCCCCACTTCCTTGTTTGGCGCCAGGGAGAAGGCAGGAGGACGTGCCCCCCATTCCTTTCTCCCATGAGGAGGGGAAGGCACAAGGGGCTAGCCCTCCCCCCTTTCCTTTCTCTAGGGCCGACGACCGTGGAGAGGGCGCGCAAGCCCCCTTGTGGGCTAGTGTGTGCCTCTCATTGGCCCACTAGGCCCATAGACCTCCTGAGGCCTCCCGGAACCCCTTCCAGTGATCCGATGAATACTCGGTTCACTCCGAACCCTTTCCGATGTCCGAATAGCATCGTCCTATATACAAAACTTTACCTCCGAACCATTCAGAGCTCCTCCTAATGTCCGTGATCTCATCCGTGATTCCGAACAACGTTCGGTCACCAAATCACATAACTCATATAACACTATATCGTCAATGAACGTTAAGCGTGCGGACCCTACCGGTTCGACAACTATGTAGACATGACCGAGAAACCTCTCCGGTCAATAACCAATAGCGGAACCTGGATGCCCATATTGGTTTCTACATATTCTACGAAGATCTTTATCGGTTGAACCATTATGGCAAGATATGTAGTTCCCTTTGTCTGTCGATATGTTACTAGCCCGAGATTTGAGCGTCGACATCTCTATACCTAGTTCAATCTCATTACCGGCAAGTATCTTTACTCATTCCATAATATATTATCTTGTAACCAACTCCTTAGTCATTTTTCTTGCAACCTTCTTGTGATATGTATTACCGAGAGGGCCCAGAGATACCTTTCCGATACATGGAGTGAAAAATCCCAATCTCGATTCAAACCAACTCAACAAACACCTTTGGAGATACCTGCAGGGCATCTTTATGATCACCCAGTTACATTGTGATGTTTGATAGCACACAAGGTATTCCTCCGATATCTGGGAGTTGCGTGATCTCATGGTCGAAGGAACATGTATTTGACATTAACAAAGCAGTAGCAATAAACCGAACTATCATATGCTATGCTAATGGTTGGGTCTTGTCCATCAGATCATTCTCCTAATGATGTGATCCTGTTATCAAATGACAAATCATGTCCATTGTTAGGAAACCTTAACCATCTTTGATCAATGAGCTAGTATAGTAGAGGCTCACTAGGCACACGGTATTTGTTTATGTATCCACATATGTATTTAAGTTTCCGGTCAATACAATTCTAGCATGAATAATAAACCTTTGTCATGATTAAGGAAATATAATAATAACCATTTATTATTGCCTCTAGGGAATATTTCCATTAGGTTTCAAATCAACGGTATGGCAGGTGTTGACTCCTTCGTGCGGCGCAAGTGGATGGGCGCCAGGTCTAGCTCGTTGGCTTGCCGGCGGTGAGGTGGATGGCTCCGGCATGTTTTGGCCGTGGCGGGGTCTGTGGTGGCTTCTGCTTGGTCATGGCATGATGGCTTCATGGGAGGTGTGCGAGATAGCAGAGGTGCTGTGCGTGGGGTTGTGGCCTTGGGCGGTGCTCTAGGCGAAAGATTGCCGGGCTCTTGCCGGCCTATGCTGTCGGCGTGCATGGACGTCGTCTCACCTCCTTGGAGGTGCCGCCGAGGAGTTCTTTCCCTGCACACCCTTCGATCCAGTTCTTCGGTGAAAGCCTAAGGCCCGGTCGGGCCGGGCGACGACGTCGGCATCGTAGCTTCCGTCTTTGGGGCGTCGCCTTGAAGTATTTGTTCTTGTTCACGCTCTTCATGTGCAAGACGCTCACGACATTGCGGTCGGCATGTGCCCGACCGGCAGATTGGCGGTGCGGTGTCCAGTTTGCCAACGATGATGATGGATAGCCGTGCAGGGTCGCGGCAGTGCTTCGGTTGTCGATTCTTACCCGGCGTGCTTGACAGGTCTCTTATGGGTCTTGCTATGCCGTCATGGAGTCGAAGCTGCCTGGGAGGTGCCTAGGCGGTGACGATGACAAGTGGCTGGTGGTCTTCGTGGAGGTGTTAGTTGGCACCAACTCTACCCATTTCTCGTGTGTTTTGGTGGTCTTCTTTGTCGGAGTTGTCTGGCGCCTTCGCCGTGGCCGACTGTTTGGCATGGGTCGGCATGGGTTACAACGTTTGCGGCGACGAGGACTTCGTTTGTGGAAGTCAATGGTGAAGTCGGAGTCGCTGGCTCGTGGAGGAGTGATAACGATGACACTTGGTGACGACCTTGACTTTGTGTTTCTTCTATGCAGCGTTATTGTATCTTCATGTGGGTGGCCAGGTCGGCCGGTGTTGCCCTGTGTGGCCTGTTGTGATGGTTTTAGCCAGGTTTTCCGTTAATTAACCGGGCAACCCTTTTCTTTTTTAATGAATCGGGACCCCTAGGGGCCGGCTTAAAAAAAAGATAGATCGACTTCGTTTTGCACTTGTCAGAGTCATTTTGAGAACGGGCCAACGGTGGTAGCAGAGGTGGTTTGTGAACAGTCCTTTTTGCACTTGTCGCGTAGATATTAGTGTGATCGTCCCCTCTTTTCAACTTTGTAGTTCTCCCTATGTAAAGAAATATAAAAGTATTTAGATCACTACTTCAGTAATTTAAAATGTTTTTATATTTCTTTACAGAGGAAGTGCTATTTTGGACCTCTTTTTTCCCACATCTGTACTCCTAAAGGGGTTGTTAGACTGGTATCCTGGTTTAATTTCGTCTATTTTTTATTTTTCTGTTTTTTGCCTCACCTCCCACCATCCTCTCCATGTTGGTTTTGTTATCCATCAGTTTATTTTTCTCTTCACATTTTTCTTGTAAATCAACACTTTATTTTAGAAAATAAATAACAGATTTTCGTGAAACAAATAATGATTTTTAAGGAAATGAAAATGTAAATCATGATAAACAAATCTCATTACTTAATTTGTTATGAAGTGTTATCATCATCAGTATTATCCCCCCCCCTCCAAATTGTTCTCCATAAGGAAAGCCACCGCCACTGCCATGGTGAGATATCAATCTCGCCGTCCTGGTCACACACCAACCACCTCCACTACCATGTTGCCTACTCCACTAGCCGACGGCCATGGCAGAGCCAGACTCCCGTGACCCTCGCCGCTCGACCAGACGCCCGTGACCCTCGCCGCCCTCGGCCCATACGCAGACGGCACACCAGCACTAGATCCAGAACCGACGGCCATGGTAGAGCCGGACACCCGTGACCCTCACCGCCCTCGGCCCATATGCAGACGGCACACCGGCACCAGATTCCTCTTGATCTAGTCGAGGACAGCCCGCATGCAACAACCCGAGAAAAATGACCCGGCACACCGCAACCACCTGAGAAAAATTACCTCGCAGCCGCCGCACCACGCCTGAGCTCCAGAGCACCGCGGCGGCGCCGCCAAACGAAGATCTCGCCACCCTCACACCCGCCGTCGGTCGCTGGACTCCGCGGCAGCCCAGCGCTTCCACCTCAATGGCCATGCCGCATGCCCGCCGTGACGCATTACAGATGCACACAACATCACCATGTTCAACAGCAAGGCAAATATAAACCAGATCATGCAATGATAACACAAAAGCTTGTGCTGTCGCATCACCATCACGCACCAGCAGTACGTGGTGCAGCGTGCAGAATCAGAAAAGGTTCACCACAACTTATTTACCATACATAAGTCTTATTTTTAACAACCATTTATCCCTTTTGGTGCTTGGCACAGGACTAGTCACTCAAACAAACACGGTTCTCTGTCAGGGACAGGGTAAACCGAAGATGAAACGCACAACATATATACTTGCACACCATCACTTATTCACCGTTGCGACAATGAACCGCACCGCATGGGACAGTCATATGTTTTGCTATTCACCACTCAACCAAAACAGGAAGTAGCCATAGAACCCTAAGGTTGGTAAGGAAGGCCGCACAAAATTCCAGGAAGAGGAGCTGAGGTCCACTAACTCTATGCATATCTAGCAGGTACTTGTCATCCCTGGTCTTGTAAAGCTGGAGAAAAAATGAATTAAATTTAGTACCAAATAGACAGCTAGTATATACAGTACCATGCCGTCAAATTCTAATTTCTAACACCTGAAGCATAGAACCCACCAACACTGTGCAGCTTTAAATATGGGAAGTTATTTCTACCAATATGCATGGGTCAGTCGACAATAGTTGTTTGCAATAGCAGACACATGCAAGACATAAAGATGGTCACTTTTCTCACTTCGTAACAATTACGAATCAAATATATTGGCTCCAGCAAAACCGTTATCTTATCTAGTGATGCCACTGTGAAGGCGACAATGAGTAGCAAATCCCTTTTTTGTTATTGTAAAAAAATAAGTTAGTAGTAGAAGGTGTTGCACACCTGAATTTCAAACTTGATCACAACAGATAGTCTCCTGTTAACATCGCCATTATCCATGATGGTAGAGTCATCTACAAATCTGTGGTTGGCATGTAACAACATATCACTGACCTGAGGAAACCCAGGGTACCACCTGCATTTCATGTTGTAGTCCCCATTCTTCTTCCAACGGACATTTAATTCCTTAAGTGCTTTTAGAACCGCAATCATTATCGCATGAGGTTGAGCTCGAGACTGCTGGATAAGTGATGGGTTAGATCAATAGCTAAATGTGCAAAACAAAGCAAAGCAAAGTGGACAGTTTGCAAGACCTGGAGCCCAAGAGCCCATTTTCTTTCAACGCGGTAATATGGCTGCAAGCCACTGCCTTGAGAATCATTACTTCCTGGAAGATAATTCCTCGTACTTGGGCTTGCTGATTCCGATAGAGTAAACTGATTAAAACTCCTATCCTAGAGATCCATCCATTCATAAAGTTAATAGTGCTTAAACCTTTAGTGCATTAAATAGGTCATAGATGATGCAAATGTGAACTAACCAATGCTTGTTGATAGTCAGCCCCCAAATAGCCACTAGCAGCCCAGAACCGATTGTCCAAGAGCAAGTAATATGCAACAGTTTCCTAGAAACATATAGTATAAAGTTAGTTATGAAAACTGAATGGAATGAATCACTGATTTTTGTTTGAATATACCTCATTTTTCAGCCTATTGCACAGCGATTCACACACATGATCTTTATCATATCCCAGATTGACAACATCTTGAAGTGTATCTACGTCAATCTTCTGAAATGAACATCTAGCAAATCAGTATATCATTGCCATAGAAACGGCATTTGAATGCTCGATAGTAAACGCATTTTTTGATAAATAAAAGAGCAGCATTGCAAGGAGACTTGACGTGCTACCTTTCTGAAACCAAGGGCGCAACTATGGCCATTGATTTTCTTTGCAAATATTACATTAATATTCTACCCATAAAAGAGAATATTTCATGACAAAAGTTTTGATCTTAGTTTTCCTATCATCCATCCAAGATCCTGTATATATTAGTGGATAAAGGCTGAAAAGTTTAACTGTGCAGATATGATAGTTGCTTGAATGTGAAATAGATGGGGTACCATTTTGGCTTGTTGTGCCGTGTTTGGTGGTGGCACTGCCAGGTAGCGTGGAAGGCGATTCTGAAACCATGGGTGGTCTCGAATTTCACGGATTGTGATTCTCTTCATGGGATCAACAATAAGCATTCTTGCGATCAAATCCATTGCAAGATCTGATAAATGATTTGGAAGGATATAGAAACCTCCCTGGAACACCAAACAAGGCGGAGTCAAATCTCCAGAAAAAATGAATTCTAAAATCCAACTAATATTCATGAATTTGTTGTTTCCAGAAAAAAAAAAGGTAAACACTTGTCAGATCCAACTTAATCTACAAATGTTTTGTCACACCTTTATCTTTTTGAACAGTTTGGGAATGTTGTCATCATCAAATGGAACAGCACCACAAAGAAGAGCATAAAGTATCACCCCACAGCTCCAGACGTCAACCTCAGGTCCAGCGTACAATTCACCTGAGATAACCTGCGTAGAAACACTCGTTAAAGCTATTAACCCAGACGATGCGTGTGAAGAAGCATGAGGATAAGGACTCAAATAATACAAATAAGTGAATACCTCTGGTGCAGCATAGTTTGGAGTCCCGCAGCTAGTCTTGAGAAAATGGCCATCATGCATCACATTGCTTAACCCAAAGTCAGCAAGTTTCACATTATATTTGGAATCAAGCAACAGGTTTTCTGGCTTTAGATCACGATGAACAACCATGTTTCTGTGGCAGTATTCAACACCAGATATAATCTGTTCAACAAAAAATTAATTGAAAAAAGTATTGAGACATAACCTCAATATGCATTCAGTGAATCAGAAAGAACCCTAAATTACATATTCGCCTTCAGAAGGGATATATACCATCTATTTATGTTTTAAAGCACAATTTCATTTAAGCACTGAGATTAAGACAATGAACGCATGAAAAATAACATGGCATTTAAACAAAAATTGATTTAATTTGTGATATTAAGTTAACCGAGGCATGAAAAGATGAAGATGCCAAACGATACAAAAACCAACCAAAGAATCAACAAAAACCAAAAACTTAAATATAATTTATTTAGACGCTATAAAACTTTTAATTCAAAATTCATTTGAAAATTTTATGCGAAAAAATGTGAGTATTCTGACATTTTCTGGAAACCGTTTTTTTCGGCCCCTCCCGAAAATAAATGTTATCGGTAAAACTTAGTCAACGAATGCAAACCAAGTAAGTTGATCGCGATTTGCATAGCAAGCATGTGAGGAAGGTGGAAAACTAGCAAGCATGTCCGTACATTTCATGATTGAAATAAGAAGCTCGGCATATTTTAATTCCCAAAACATGTGTTCCTACATGCCAAGAGAAGAAAAGGCACCTGCTGGAAGATTCGACGAGCCTCATCTTCCTGTAATTGCCTTTTGTCAACAATGTAGTTCAATAGCTCGCCATTCTGGCAATATTCCATCACAACAAATATATCCTTTGGTGTTTCAATGACCTCATAAATCCGGATGATATGAGGGTGAGTGAAGTCAATGAACAACCTCAATATCTTGATTTCTCTATTTGCTGGAAACAAGATATGAGAAAAAAATAGAAGTAAAGTGTTAGACATTGCAGATGCAAATTCTACTAACTCGCAGCAACAACACACAAGGTGAACTTCTTAACTAAAGCCGAATGTATCCTATGCTAATGTACATTATCTCGACTAAATGATTAAGCGGGAATCAGGAACACACCCACAAGTCTGACAAGTACTCTGAAAGCAGATAACTTGAAATCCTGAACAAGCAAGTCGAATGTACAAGGAGAAGGAGGCATACCTTTCTCTTCCATTTCCATAGTTTTCATTTTATGACGGTTCAGAATCTTTATAGCAACTTTGTGTCCTGTAAGTTTATGCTCTGCAATCATCACTTTTCCAAATGTGCCTGCACCTAATGTTTTGCCCAGATTGTAGCTCTTCAATGCTTCAGAATGTCCAACTCCTCTAGTGTTCCCATCCATTTTGACTATGCCAAAACAAGAGAAACAATATATGTGATTCAGTAAACAGTTTTATAGTTCAGACACAAGTTGATCGAAACTGGTGAAACATGAGTTACGCTGAATATACTGATCATGAATAACATGAAATATTTACAGCATGTCACTTCTTAGAGACCGGCCATGAGTGTGAAATGAGTGGGCTGGCCATAAATGACCACTATGGGACATGACTGGCGAGGGCAAGTGTGGTTCAATTAAAGGTTAACGAAATGGGTGAAGATTCCTTCTCAAATAGGGAGAGGCACAGCATATTCGATCGCTGAAGTATGGTTCAGTGACATGATCGGCAACCAACAAGTACTATCTTGTACGGATCGAGTAGGATCATAATACATTACAATAAAAATGCTTGGACGCGCAGCACCAATGACTATAGGCCTTTCCTTATATGTAATGCATCAGTTCTTGCAAGGATTACTAAATGGAAAAATCCCGGAAGAAAAAGATTACTAAATGGGCGAGGTCAGCCCGTATGGCGTAATTTTTCATCCAACAATGAGTGAGCTAACACATGGATCTTTAAACATGGAAGAGACATAAAAGAAATGCAGTCATCCAACAATATGTAGAAATGCAGTCATCCAACCAGGCCCGGCCCTGAGGGGGGGCAGGGGGGGCGGCCGCCCCGGGCCCCCGGGATCAGGGGGCCCCCATTTATATGTATGTGTGTCATGTATACTAGTCGATTTGGCCCAGCACACAGCCCAAACGGGAGGTGCGCAGGCGGCAACACACAGCCCCCTGATGACGCATAGATTAGATAGTGTCCGACTTTTGATCTCCTGAAATCGTGGCGGCAGTCGCCCATCGCCGGCCACGCCTACAAGCCGAGCCGCCAGGGCTGGTTCTAAGATTTTTGCCGGTGTCAACATACGACAGGCCCCACGATTGATTCGGGAGTACGTCGGCGACGCAGCCGTCGAGACATCCCTCGTCCACGCAGCCGTGTTCATCCTCCTTCAGTACATGTGGTAATGCATCTCTCTTATCTCCCCTTTCTGAAAAAAGGAACCCATCTCCGTGGTACTTCTCGGGACTGTTGTTCCATAGCGATCTAGTTGGATGGTACATTGAAACGACAAAGGTGGATTTCTTAAGTATTGTGATTGTTAGGGTTCAGTTTTGGCACTCATTGTGTGTAACTGCTGAGTGCTGACAACTTTGGGGATATGATTGCGTAACTTTACATTCTACAGACATTGCCAAGGATCTCTTGATTCTGAATAATGTCCACAATCAGACGAACTATATGCATATGATTTATGAGTCTGCCAATTAGGCCAAAATTTTCACATTGTGTTCTGCAATGACCACGTTTGTGGCCACTATATACGAGATTTACGTCAATGGAATTTTTAGAGGCCCAAGTGTATTCTAATTGATTTGAACTTCTATGTATATGGCTACTACTTTATGGCTGTGACACCGCGTCATTGGAAGTTTTAGAGGCCCATGTGCATTGCTAATTGATTTGAACATCTATGTATATACATATTATTTTGGTAGCCAAGAATTAGCATATATAAATCTTCATTCTTGTAATCAAGTTCATGGCTGTGACACCATGCATTTTCAGGCATTTCAACCCGATGCAATTTCAATATGTGCACTCATGTGGGGAAAATTTTAGTTATGCACTCTGAAGTTTCATATTTCCTAGTATACAATGCATGATTTAGCTTACCCTCTCTATATGGATCTTTTTTTCTATACTTTTGAATTTTTTTTCTTTCAGGATAGATTATTGGTGGATAGATCTACTCTTGCACACCTAATATATGGAGTTTTACTTGTGTCAGGCTTCACAAGAGGTGTGTGAAAATTTATCTTTCATCTCATATGAAACATCGCCGCTACATATTCCTTGCAGTGAGTAACTTAAGTTCCTCGACAAATTAATTATCATATACTACATAGTTTTTTTAATCTTATACATAGTTGTTAAATGCAATTTAAGCATGCTTATTATAATTTTGATGTTGTACAAAAACGTGGTTACCATTTAAAAAAAAGGGGCCCCGGGTTCTAGTTTCGCCCCGGGCCCCCAAAATCCCAGGACCGGCCCTGCATCCAACAATGAATCTGCAATGATGTATTACCTTATATTGCGGATGGAAAAATCCCGGAACAAAAAGATTACTAAATGGGCGAAGTCAGCCCGTATGGCGTGATTTTTCATCCAACAATGAATGAGCTAACACATGGATCTTTAAACATGGAAGAGACATAAAAGAAATGCAGTCATCCAACAATATGTAGAAATGCAGTCATCCAACAATGAATCTGCAATGATGTATTACCTTATATTGCGGATGGAAAAATCCCGGAACAAAAATATTACTAAATGGGCCAAGTCAGCCCGTATGGAAAAATCCCGGAACAAAAGTCCCGGGGCCAATTCCAGAACAAAAATATTACTAAATGGCGTGATTTTTCTCATCTGCCATTATTACTTTACCATGAAGAGTTTCTCAGCCAATTATCCCCAAATCCAAGTTCGTCCTCTATTGATTCATCTTCAAAGCACCAGTCCGGCAAGGATCAAGCTCCGAGCCTCCAACCGTTAGCCTGAACGCTCTCTTGTTTGCCCTTCCCACCATTCTTCTGCCTCGAACTTCCCTAATCGGCGTCGGAATCCACGCGTCTCGCAGCTCACGTAAGGTCGTACCAATGTTGGTAGCGGGAGTGCGGGATGGGAGATGCTGCATACGGCGGCGGACAGCTTGAATTCCGGGACTCTGGCAGGCTAGCTGTCGGCGAAGTTTAGTATTTTGTAGTGCGATTTCCTGGTAACCATCAATTCCCCATGAATTCATACGTGTTTCTAGCAATCTTGCATCCGCTTCTTGGAATCTTGCACCTCAGTCTGGGTCAGCGTCCATCGATCGGGGTCGTGATCCCGCAATCGATCCAACTCGACCCGGCGTCGTCCCCGACCCTTGGTCAGGGTCGATCGACCCCGGGACGTGGATCGCACCACCGACCCGTGAACCAGGCTACTATGCTTTGGAATCGGCCCACCACGGACCAAGGCTCCGATCTATCGCGTACCAAGCAACACCTCCAAGAAGGGATGCGACGCCGACGACGCTACTGCCCGGATGTGTCCTAGGATTTGTCCCGGCACGCGGAAGGGAGTGGGGATGGATACCTCCGACACACTCTAGGAAGGGATGGCGGCACCCGTGTCACCACATCGGAGCCAGAAGAGCCGGCAAGGGATTTCTCCCGCACTCCAAACCCCATTGACCAGCAGGGCTGGAGCCAACCAGCCACCTCGCCGCTCACTAGCATGCGCCACCGTGGTCTTGACGCCACCCACGCAGCCTTACCGAGATCATCACCACGAGGCCAAGAGAATGGAGAAAGACGCACCAAGCGACGGGAGCAGCAGCAACGGAGCCGCGCGGGACGGAACTACCTCCACCGCCATCGTGTGGGAGGCCCGTGCCTCCGGCACCGTCGCGGTCGTCGTTCGGACGCGGCAGCAGGGCATACCATGCCACCTCAGGCCCGGCAAGGCCCAAATCGGGCCCACAAAGCCTCGCCGGCCATGCTGCAACAGGGCGGCACCAGCACTACCAGCATCGACCCACCCATCGCCGCTCCTCCACCTCACGGAAGCCACGCCAATAAACCTCCCCGCAGCTGGCCCGCCCAGACCCAGATGGGGCCCACAGGGCCTAGATCTGGGCCGAGCGGGCGCCGCCAGATCGTGACGCCGCGTCACCCCGCCGCCAACGGCCACGCAGCCGCGCAGTAGATCGCCGGCCCCACACCGGAGAGCCCCGCCGCCGCGCGGGACCACCGCCGCCGCGCCGGACCACCGCCACCTAGGAGCACCCTGCGGCGCCGCACGGCCCCACGTGAGCACGACCCGAGAGGGGAATGGCCAGCGGCGGCTGCCGCCAGCGCCCGGGCCAGACCCGGCGCTGGACGCCAGCGCCGGCGGCAAGGAGGGAGGGAAGGGGGGAGGGCTCGGGTAGGATGCGGACTGACCTCTTGCTGTGCTCGATCACCTCGCACTTGTGTCCCCGCCGTTTGGCTCTCACTCTGGCTGTCTTCCTCTGTCTCTTCCCGGCCCCGCCCCTTTTTCTCTCCTTCCGTTCGCAATTCGCGTGTGTCAATCGATTCCTCCGTCCGTCGTCGGTTGATTTGAACGGTATAGGAACACGATGGACGGCAGAGACGCTTTTTGGTCGGCAGTGACGCGGCGCCGATGCGAAATATGCATGCCATGTGGCCGGTGTTGGCGGTGGGTGGGATTAACCGGAACGTCGTTGTTACGTGTGCGAAGAGGACGTTGGCTATACTGGGTGTGTACGCACGTTGGACTGTTTTCTCATAATTTGTTTTGTCTGTTCGAAGAAACACAACTAGCAGCGAGAGACGCGGCGCCATGCCGCGCCTGTGTTTAAGCCCGTTGTTGATTATTTTTGGTCTCGATGTTGAGATGATAGGGTTGATAAATGTTGCAACAACATATTTGGTAAGTTTCATTGAGTAGATCAATGGATCTGGTGGCATACATGGTCCATGGACATCTTTTATCTGTCTTATTCTTTTGGGTAATGATCCTTATATTTTCTACTTATGACAATAAACTATTTTTATTTCTAGCTTGAACACATTCTTGGCTACAAAGGAAACAAAACGACATACCTATATGCCTAGTCCATGTCATCGAAATTCAGTTAAACTGAGCATCAAAATAATCTTCTCCATACAACAAAGAAGAGTAAGTGGTCGTACATAATTGCCATATCTGCTTCATTCAAACAGGATTATTTACATGATAGCAATATGTGTCATGTAGAACAGCCTATACATAAACTCATTGAAGCTTTTGCCCACTAAAAGGAAATGACCATGTCGAGATCACTGGATACTATTCTCTAACCATTTCAACAGCACATCTAGTAGTTTTACCCTAGCATGAAGAACATGAATAATGTCACAATGATTCAGGTGCTATTCATGAAGATAGTTTGAAAATATGTATGAGTCAGAAAAATTCAGGTGCTGTGATATCTTTATCCGAGAAAGTAGGAAATATGAATTAGTGTTCTGTATCTCATTTGTCTTCGAGCTGGTTGTTTGTTAGTACTGAACATGATCGACTGACAGGGGGAACTCAACTAAAAAGTGCTTTCAGGTGTCTTTCCAGAGTCCTACACTCGACAAAAGGGGTATTCACTGTTTTGCACTGTTTTGGCAGTCTAGATTGCATACAACCTCAGATGAAGATGATACAAAAATCTAAGTTTTTCATTTGGACGACACAAAACATTTTCATGTTGAGAAATTTTTCATTTTAGGGCATATTAATAACACTTTTTGCCATGCCAAAATATTGTCTCAAATGATTAAGGCAGCGGTCATATTTATTGCATAGTTTATGACAAATGTCACTTAGGAGCATCTTGCCGTTACAAACAATGTTTCCAAATAGATTTTCCAACTTTTTTGTAAAAAAATATTTGTTTCCATTTTCTAAGTGTCAAAATGGATATTTTTGTGAAGCAGGTTAAAAAAGGTGCAAAATGGCACCAGTCCAATTTTCACAAAATGTACACCATGTGTTTGGAAAATTCCCAAGTTTTCGGGATTTCATAGATTTCTACCTACTTTCTCACATTTAAATGAATTTATGTCGATTTCCCAAAAGTAATTCAAATTTGAACTGCAAGTATGTGATAGTTCTGTCCTAAAAATTAGCAAAAAAATATTTTTAGTAACACAAGTAGTCATTATATGGAAGAACCACTTAGAGTTTTGGATAGCCATGCCGGCCATTTTGACCCTGTTTCAGGAAAAATGAATGAAAAATAATACAAGTTCAAAATATGCAATTGTTTTACGTGGACTCCTTTTATTTGTACTTGTTGCGAGCAAAATGACCAAACTTCCAATATGGAAATTCTGAAAAAAAAAAGCATTCATAAAAACGGGCAATCGTGTATCACCATTCATGGCTTTCAAGTCAAACTACCAAGATGATGGTCATATTCATTATAGTTTAATATAATTTTCTCAAATTAGACACATATGTGCATCTTGCCATTACAAACAATGTTCTCAAATAGAGTTTCCAACTTCTTCGTACAAAAAAATCATTTCATGATAAAAGTATCGATGTTAGTTTTCCTTGATCCATCCAAGATTCTGTATATATTAGTGGATAATGGCTGAAAGGTTTTACTGTACACATGTGACTGTTTCTTGAAATGTGAAATAAATGGGTACCGTTTTGGCTTGCTGTGTTGTGTCTGGTGGAGGCACTGCCAGGTAGCGAGGAAGCTGATTCTGAAACCATTGGTGGTCTTGAATTTCACGAATTGCGATTCTCTTCATGGGATCAACAAGAAGCATTCTTGGGATTAAATCTTTTGCAAGACCAGATAAATGACTTGGAAGGATATAGTTACCTCCCTGGAATACCAAACAAGGGTAGTCATATCTCCAGACATAAAATAAATGCTAAAGTCCAACTAATCTACAAAAGGTATACACTTGTCAGATCCAACTTAAGAGCATCTCCAACAGCCGCCAACGCGCGGCGAAAATGCGTTTGCAGCGCGCCGTTCCCCTGTTTTGGCGCGGCGGGGAGCACTGGCTTCAACGGCCGCTGTAAACTTAGCGCGCGCGCAGCTCCAGCAGGTGCACTAAAATGCAGCGCGCGCTCTTGCACAAATGGCATATGCACTCCAAACTTTAATATAAAAACATAGGCATAGATAAAAAAAGATAAAAAAGGATACATATATATTTCACAATGCGTACATAGTTCATCCATAGCATAGATTGATAAGAAACTAGTCCAGCACGATAAAAAAAACTACGGTGCAACTAGAATTTACTCCGAGTCATCATTCTCGCTGGTGTTGTCCGAGGTATCAAGCCACGCGTCTTCCCAACGTTCATCGTTTGAGCCAAAGAACGATTCCCCACCTGCGTTAACGAGATCAATCTGCGATATGGCCAGCGCCTTCCGCCGACGTCTGTCTGCCCGCTCCGCGTGACGCCTTGCCGTCTTCTCCGCCCAGAAGGCATTCTCGGCGGCGATGTCCTGCGGGTAGCGCCGGCGCCACTCCGCCATTGCGCGCTCGTCCTGCTCGGTGATGAGGAGGCGGCGCTGCCGCCGACGGTGATCCTCCCGGTCCTGTCCTGTTAGAAGACGAGGCGGAGGGGCGACGGCCTGCGCCTGTTCGCACGTGTGGACGTCGTGGAAGCTCATCTGCGCGCGAGGCCTCAAGGGGCGCCACGCCGCCATGTCGTACGCGTGGGCGGCCTCGTGCGTGGACTCGAACGTGCCGAGGCTGAGGCGGACGTCGCCGGATCGAATCTCGGCGTAGAAGGCGCCGGAGGGGCGCTCGCTGACGCCGCAGTAGCTCGAAGATCCCCGGCGGCGTGGCGGCATGGTGGAACGGTGGTGGCGCGTCGGTGGCGGGGCGAAGAAGCGGCAGAGGAAGCAGAGGAAGCGGGAAGAGCGCGCGTGGCAGTGTGGAAGCGATGGGAGGCCGTGTGGCGAGCGCCGCAATTTATAGGCTCGCCGGAAGCGGTGCGCCAAATCTAGCGCGCGACCGCCCGCTTTCTCCCGCGTGCGCACAATTGTTTCCCGCGCGCGCTAATTTTCCGCCTCCGCTGGAGCGCATGAAAACGTCCCGCGCGCGCTAAAATGCCAGTTTACCCCTCGCGCGTCTTTTAGCGCCATTGTTGGAGATGTTCTAATATATACATATGTTCTGCCTCACCTTTATCTTTTTGAACAGGCTGGGAGTACATTCATCATCAAATGGAACAGAGCCACAGAAGAGCATAAAGTATCACCTGACAGCTCCAAACATCAACCTCAGGTCCAACATATACTTCACCTGAGATAACCTGCGCAGAAACACTCGCTTAGCTATTAACGCAGACAATGCGTCTGAAGAAGCATGAGGATAAAGATGCAAGTAATAGAAATAAGTGAATACCTCTGGTGAAGCATAGTTTGTACTCCCGCAGCTTGTATTTAAAAAATGGCCATCATGCATGACATTACTTAACCCAAAGTCAACAAGTTTCACATTATATTTTGAATCAAGTAACAGGTTTTCTGGCTTTAGATCATTTGACAACAATATGTTTGCCGTGAATTGCCCCATGGGCTGCACCTCTCACTAGTATAAAATGGGCCATTTATCCCGGTTTCAGAGGCCCATTAGCCCCGGTTCTGGAACCCGGACTAAAGGGTTGAGACTAAAGCCCAACACCTTTAGTCCCGGTTCTCTTACAAACCGGGATAGATGGTGCTTCACTTGGCCGCTCCGATGATCCCAGGCATGAAGGCCTTTAGTCCCGGTTGGTAACACCAACCGGGACCAAATGACATCCACACGTCGGCAGCTCAGGAGCTGGGGTTTTTATTTTTATTTTATTTTTTGAAAGGGGGAGAGTTAGGGGGTTTGGGAGGGTTAATTTAGGGGTTTCATATATTGTGTTAGCTAGCTAATAGCTAGAGAGAAGTGACCTCTCTTATCTCCGTGCTTGGTCGACGCTAGCTACCATACGTATAGAGTGAACTCGACATGCTAGCTAGTAAGCAAATGAAGGAACCATTACGTACACAAGATCGTCATGAACATATGCAGAGAGAAGTGATCGACCTCTCTCTTTCTCCGCGAGATTGGTCGAACAACAAGTTTCTGTATATCTATCCGACGCTACTAGCTACATATATACAATATAAGATCTCTTACAAATCCTAACATCTAAGGTCTATTTAAACTTCCACATGGTATTCTCTGTCTTTATTTATGACGTGGTCAAGAAAGAATCCTGCCAATTCCTTGAATTGCTTGTATGCGATCATGTGGTAGGAGTTCATCCCGCATCTAGGGCAATTCCTTGAATTGCCCTAGCGCCAGCGGCTAGCGGTGCGTCGCGGACCAAAGAGTCCAGGTTTCCAGGAAGCTAGTCGCGTGCGTGTCGTTCATCGTTCATCGATTGAGATGGACTCATGGACAGATGCTGGATGGGTACCAGCGTATGCGTGGTATGCAGGCTGCAGCCTTGGCCCTTGGCCCTTCTTGCGTTTTGGGCTTGACATGAGTTTAGGCTCAGGGTGGACACGGTCTGGGCCGGTCCGGTCCCGGTCCGAGCCGTCGATTGGACCGGCCGCCGGCGGTCCGGTCCGGACCGGACCGAGCAGTGCAGCGGTCTTGATTCCAGGGACCGGACCGGCGGACGGGAAGCTCGTTGCGGACCGGCGGTCCTCACGGTCCCGGCCACGTCTAGTCACTGACATGTGGGCCCAGGATGTCCGGCAGGTGGTCGGAGAAGCAGCACCGTGGCCGGAGTCGGAGAAGACGTACTTGATGGCGGCGCGGCGGCGTGAGGGGGAGGTAAAAGAGAGAGAGAGGGAGAGGGAGCGGCACAACCGCGCGGGGAAGAGGAGGAGCAGCGGCGCGAGGCGAAGGCGCGGTGGCGCTGGGGAGAGGAAGGCGAGGGAGAGGGGGCGGCGCGACTGGTAGCCTTGAGCCCTTGAGCGTCCGCAAGTATATTTTTAGCAGGTTTTTTCCGTTGCATGCAAATAATTTAGCGCATGCATGGGCCCACGATTTTCCTTGTATGGACCTTGCCGTGATTGGTGGATTAATTCTGACGTGAAGTTAGTCGTGGGATGACACCGTGATTGTCGGATCGAACCATTTTTGTTTCTCTCGTTCCTTCTACTTTCTGAATGTTCGTCTGAATAAGAGGAAACTGCGTCATAAGAGAAAACTGATTTCTTCGTTAGTGGCAAATAAACGGAACGAAGCAAGGAATTGTCGTGGAAAGCGCCTAAATTATCGGATCGAATCATGTTTATCTCGTTCTCTCTATTTTCTGTCGACTGATTAAAAGGAAAACAGAACGGTATGGCGTGACTGCATCTTGCCCTTGTGTGACTCTCAGATAATCACGGGTGTGATTGGGGTGTTCTTTCTATTTTCTGTTCTCTTCTGCATCATGCGCGACACGAGTTTTCTTCTTTGTTCGACTGAATAAACGGAAACAAATCAAGGAGGGCCGCGCCCACAAGCGGGAGAAGGACGGCGGGGCGTGGCCATGGTCACTCAGCGCGCGGATCTCGCCGGCCAGAGCGTGGTGGCCGCGATGACGAGGAACGGCCTGCAGCGCGCTTCGGTCCGCTCGGTCGGCTCGGTCAAAGACCGGACCGGACCGACAAAATTTCGGGCCCAAATTGTGTGACCGGACCGGCTAATCCGTCCAGCCTGAGTTTAGGCCATGCACTAATGGCCTGATGGCCGGATAATTATCTATACTACTATTAAACAAGCAAACATTTTCTTTCTTAAACTCACCCCACGCACTGTACACAAGCCCTACTAAACCATCAGATTATTCCAACTAATTAGATCTAACGGACTAAATTGATCTAATCTAATGCCTTGGGTGCACTTAGCAATAATTTCTCCCGCACCGCACTCTGCCAATATTTCGTCCGCCAATACGTGTTCCAGAAAACGCATTCGATCTCCTCCATCGCCCCTTCCATACGCCTCGCCTCCACGATCTACGCCTCCTGCCCTCTCCCTACCTCTCTCTCGCTCTCCCGTGACTCCTCGCCGCCGCCGCCGCAACCGCCACCTACGCCGGCGGCTTCCGGCGAAGCTACAACCTCCGCACAAGGCTCCCCCATCCACGCAGGGCACGGGCCGCCACGACCTCTGTCCGTGTTGCCGCCTCTGCGCAACCCGGTCCACTACAACGCCTTGCCGCGCCTCCGGCATGGCAGAAACCGCGGCCTGGGGACGGCTTGCGATGGGGCATCGTGTTCGGTGCTGGTGACATCGGCGGCACGGCGCAGGTAGTGACCACGGTGCAGGCGACAGCGGCGATGTAGGGGCGTAGCACGGGCAGGGCCAACGTGCGGCGGCAGGTGCTCACCGACGTGTGGATGGAGGTCTCCTGCGTTGACGTCGGCTGGGGCAAGGCTTCGTTGATACCCAGGGATTTAAGGTATGTTTT